>CAUYRH010127958.1:0-31206 GCA_963574655.1 Perodicticus potto | reverse complement strand
ATTATGCTGTGGTTAATATGTTGGTACAGCAGTATTCCCAGATAGCTTTTTGTTTGTTGAGAGGTTGGGCTTTGGGGTGGCAGAGTTAATATTTTGCATGAAATCTTATCTTATAACAGTGAAATTGCTTTCTCTTTTGTCTGGTGATTTTTTTTTTTTGAGGTGAAATTTAAGTTTTTGTGTGAGTAGTACTATTATACCTATCTTGAGTGTCTTGCTTGTACTGTATCACATCATACCTTTGTTTAATTCTTAATAAACTGTTCACTTGTTTAAAAAAAAAATTGGGTCAAATTGTGTATCAAAATTGTTGGCTGTAAGAAGTGTAGCAGACCAGGTAACAATGATAGCAAAACATAGAAATCTTTTTTTTAAATCTATTTTATGGTATTTAAATAAACATAAAAAGTTACTATCTTAGACATATGAACGTATACAATCAGTGGCATTAACTGTGCTCATAATGCTGTGAAAACATACCACTATCTACTTATAATTACAAAATCTAACTAAAAATCTTAGCATGAGGAAGCTCTGTACATAAACAATGCTGAAGGAGCTCACTGATGAACAAAAGCAAAGGAGAGTTGAAGTTTGCTAACACCTTTTGCAGAGTCAAGACGATACTTTGAATTGTGTTGTCATTGATGATGAAACATGGGTGTACCAAAATGACCCTGAAACAAAGCCTCACAGTGCAAAACACAATAAAAGTCAGCCAGTTCTCCACTACTGAAAAAGTTTCGTCAGTTCAAATCAAGAGTCAAAACAATGTTGCTAATAGTTTATGCTATCAGAGTTATTGTTCATTATGAATTTGTGCCAACTGAACAAACAGCCAAGTTCACTATTTGGAAGTGCTGTAAAAGCTACATGAAAGACGTAGATGAAAACAGCCTGAACTTTTTGCCAACAACTCATTGCTTTTGTATCACAACAGTACACCAGCTGAAACAGCACTGTCTTTGACCTAGTAGCCAGTAAACAAATAACCGCATCGGAACACCCTCCCTACTCACTGGATTTGCCCTCCAATGGCCTATTTCTTTTCCCAAAGCTAAAGGAAATAATGAAAGACAGACATCATGATGACATTTAGTACATCAAGGGTAACAGAACAACTTGTACGGCCATTCAGAAAAGAGTTCTAAAATTGCTTTGAAGGATGTAGTAGGCACTGGCATCGGTTCATGGCTTCCCAAGAAGAGTACTTGATGGTGACCTTAATGATATTCAGCCATGAGATATGTAGCAATTTTTCTAGGATGAGTTCACAAACTTAATTGTTGACCTCATGTACCTGGAATGTACCTTGCTCAGAAGGAGCCTGACTTTGACATACCTATAATCACAGACGATGATTGTAAGGTACTTAAAAAGTATGGCCCAGACTTAGAAATTGAAAGAATCTGCTGGCCTCAAGAACCTTTCTCCATGGCTATGCAAAAATCAGATAGTTCAAGTGCTGAGTAAGCAAGACAGGTTTATATTAATACTAAGACTAATGCTAACATTAATTGAATTTTTAATATATGGAAGACAAATTTTAATGCAGGAAAAATTACAAATTTAATGTGCCTGACAAATTTATGGAGCAGTTCTTGTTATCACCTTTTTATAGATGAATACACTGAGGCACAATGGAAGTAAAAAGGCACATTATTGGAAAATTATAGTGAAAAAGAGAAACAGGAGTCAGGGCAGCGCCTGTGACTCAGTGGGTAAAGTGCTGGCCCCATATACAGAGGGTGGCAGGTTTGAACCCAGCCCTGGCCAAACTGCAACAAACAATAGGTGGTTGTTGTGGTGGGTACCTATAGTCCCAGCTACTCGGAAGGCTGAGGCAAGAGAATTGCCTAAACCCAGGAGTTGGAGGTTGCTATGAGTTGTGATGCCACAGCACTTTACTGAAAGCAACACAGTGAGACTCTGTCTCAAAGAAAAATAAAAAGAGAGAGAGAGAAATAGAAGTTAAAGTTCTTATCAGACATTTTAGCTGTATTTGAATATTTAAAAAGTGATGTTACGTTATGGCCAATGTAGTACAACATATCAAATGACACACAATTATGTACTTTATTTAAGCAATAAAGCTGCCTTTTCACTAATTTCAAAGTATATAGTTTGGAAATTAGATGATTTAGTTTAAAATTATAATCTAAAATTTATCAACTCATTTTATAGCATATTGTTACCAAAATATGGAAAAATATATATGTGTGTGTGTGTGTGTGTGTGTATTTTAGAGACAGAGTCTCACTTTGTTGCTCTTGGTAGAGTGCCGTGGCAACCTCCAGCTCTTGGGCTTAGGTGATTCTTTTGCCTCAGCCTCCCAGGTAGCTGGGATTACAGGCACCCACCACAACGCCTGGCTATTTTTTGTTGTAGTTTGGCCAGGGCCAGGTTTGAACTCACTACCCTCAGTATATAGGGCCAGCGCCCTACTCACTGAGCCACAGGTGCCACCCACTAATAGGTGAAAAATAAATACTTATTTTTGGAAAACTCTTAAAAAGCAAAAGTAAAGCCACAATTATAGTCAACAAATAGCTTAGGCAACAAGAAAAGCTGACACTTGCTCTTTTTCAGAGGATTTTTCTTTAATAGTGAAGTTTATTTGGAGGGTGATGTTTGCTTTATTCTTTCTCTTGTTGCTACTATTGTTTAGTTAATTCCATTGAATACTCTTAATGATAAAAAATTATTTTTTCTTGGGGTTGGATATTATTTAGCAAATGGTTTCATAAGGAGAAGGGAGGGTAAGATTAGACTTTGATTTCCTATATTGTTCACATGTCACATGGATAGTGAGTATCTTTAGATGTGTGAAGAGAAGAAAATATTACCACTGAGAAGAATTACACACATGGACAAAGGCAGCAATGTTTAATTTTCTTAATAGCAGAATTATCCTTAAGACAGTTTGCTTTTGTAAAATAGATGCTGGTAATGCACTTTGGATGTGTTCCACTGGAGGCACCTAGGAGAGAAAATGTAATGATCAAGAATCGACCAGTTTTAGCATGGAAGGTTCCAACTCCAGTCTGAAAACTATTGTCCACATTGTTGTGCTCAAGTTAGTCAAGGATTTCCTTAAGCTCTGCACATAACAGATACACTTTAGTTTCTATTTTTAATTGTAGTTAATCAATAATGTGGCATTTATGAGTAATCAGATAAAGTGGAGGACAACAAAAGGTAGCCAGACTTTATATCAAATTAAATGCATATGTTTTTTATCATTTCCCGTTATTTAGTATGCAGCAGAATTAATAAAAATAAGATTTTTGTTCTGGTTCTGCTGCTTCTCCTGGGTAGTTGGAATATTTATTTTAGCAGCTTCCTTTCTTCCAGGCAGGTTTTCATTTACCAGACTTTGCCATTCAGTGGAGAATGACTGATAGAAGAACTAAAACTTTCACACTGTTTTAATGCAACTTCATCTAAAGCCAGACATTATTGAATATAATCCATCTTTAACCCCAGTAGAAGAGGTGAGCTTCCATGCACTCAGTGCCCTTGGAATGACTACTTGAGCGTTTGATGACCACCCACCTAGATATTTAACAGGGGAAGCCTGAGAAAGAGGATAATTATACACTGAACCCACCATGTGACGGCTAACATATTTCCACCAGGGAGTTTAAAGAATTGCAATTGAAAATTATTTCTGACTTGCAAGAATGAAAATAACTTGCCTAAGATTCAAACTTAGTTTGCAGTAAAATAGATTTGATAGAAATACAGCTGGGAAAAGGAAACAACTCTCTGTTGTTTTGCTCCCTTAAGCCAAAAAAAAAAAAAAAAAAATCAATTTTCTTTTATGCTAACTGAGGAGAGACATCAACAATCAGGCAGTGCTGTTTTTATAGTGTATTTTTAACTTCAAGGAAGAAAACAGATAAATAATATGGTTCATTCTATCTCAACATATTTTGCATCATGTTTACAAAATGACTGATAAAACCATATGTCACTATGCTATCATAGTCTCTAATTGTTATCATTGTATAAATATACATTTGTGCATCTATGTGTGCATGTGTGCTTGTGTAGTTTCTTTTTTCAAGTAAAATAATACCACTTTCTATAAAAATAAAGTAAATTTTTAAGATAGGAACAAGTGACAATATATAATTTACCTATAATATTCTAAGTTACATTTGGAATTACTGAAATGAGAAAACATACTCATCTATTTGTTTCTTTTATGCCTAAATGCCTGTAGCAGTTCATACATGTTTGCTTCAATATCTGAGGTACTTACACAGGTTTAAATTAATGATTTGCGATTCATGGTTTTAAGGAATAATTTAATTATCCTAGACAGTTTAATCAAACTTCAGGTTTAACATTGCAGAAACGTTTCACACCTTTTATTAATTTTCTAATTAGTAATTAGGAGTAAGAAAAAAATGTAATGGAGGAGGGGCAAGACGGCCAACTGGAGCCAGCCTTCGATAAAAGCTCCCATCCAGAGGGAAGGATAATGTCCAGAAAGTACCCAAAAGAGCTGAAGACTGGGAGCCAAGCTGAGAGAGAAGAGTAAGGTCTTCTGCAGGTCACCTCTGCTGAGGCAAGCTGCGACTCCAAGAAAGCAAACTTCAGGTACAAAATTCATCCCAAAGGAAAAGTGTCCGGCCCCTCTTCCAAGAAAGTTGTGGGGGTTTTGTTGTTGTTTCTCTTTGTTTGCTCCTGTAGGTTTTCTACAGGCGAGCAGTGAATTCTTGTCTCACCCCATGGGTGAAAGCTGTAGGAAGTGGGGACTACTTCCCCAGAGGGACCCTGTTGTGATCTGAGCACTCTCTTTCCAGGCAGGTAAATTGAACTAAAGTTTTCCCTGCCATTTTGAACTTCCAGTCTACCCTTCCACCCTTGCCTGACAATCCAGAAGCCTGACCCCTGCAGAGACTTTGGGTCAAGCCATTATGGGCAACGCCTTCCACCCTGCCAGGCCATGTGCAGCATGCTCTGCCAGAGTAGCGTGCCCCACCCTGCTAGAGCCTTGTGCCCTGAGCTCTACCCTTTTAGAACCATGTGCCCAATACTCCACCCTGCTCAATTGATGCAGAAAAAGTTTTTGATAATATCCAGCATCCTTTCTTGATAAGAAGGCTTAAGAAAATAGATATAGAAGGAATATTTCTTGAACTGATAGAGGCCATTTATAGCAAACCCACAGCCAATATTGTATTGAAGGGAGTAAAATTGAAATCATTTCCACCCAGATCAGGAACCAGGAAGGAATGCACATTGTCTCCACTGCTCTTTAACATTGTAAAGGAAGTCTTAAGCCATCACAATCAGGCAAGAGAAGGCAATCAAGGGGATCCAAATAGGACCAGAGTAGATCAAACTCTCTTCACAGACAATATGATTGTATATCTGGAAAACGCCAGGGACTCAACTACAAAACTCCTAGAAGTAATCAAGGAATATAGCAATGTCTCAGGTTACAAAATTAACACTCACAAATCTGAACCCTTTATATATACCAACAATACTCAAGGGGAAAAAACAATGAAGATGAAATATCTGGAAGTGTATCTAACTAAGGATGTGAGAGATCTTTATAAAGAGAACTATGAAACTCTGAGAAAAGAAATAGCTGAAGATGTTAACAAATGGAAAAATACACTATGCTCAAGGCTGGGAAGAATCAACATTACAATGTCTGTACTACCTAAAGCAATCTACAGATTTAATGCAATCCCCATTAAAGCACCTCTGTCATACTTTAAAGACCTGGAAAATTTAGTACTTCATTTAATATGTAAACAGAAAAAAAACCTCAAATAGCCAGGACATTACTCAGAAATAAAAACAAATCAGGAGGAATCACGCTTCTAGATTTCAGATTATACCATAAATCGATAGTGCTCAAAACAGCATGGTACTGGCACAAAAATAAAGAGGTAGATGTATGGAACAGAATTGAAGACCCAGAGGTGAACCCAGACACTTATCATCATTTGATCTTTGATAAGCCTGTCAAAAATATAAATTGGGGTGAAGATTCCCTATTTAACAAATGGTGCTGGGTGAAATGGCTGGCAACCTGTAGAAGACTGAAACTGGACCCACACCTTTGTCCTCTAACAAAAATTGACTCTCACTGGTTAAAAGACTTAAACTTAAGACATGAACCTATAAAAATTCTTGGAGAGAGTGCAGGGGAAATACATGAAAAAAATTGGCCTGGGAGAATACTTTATGAGTAGGACACCCAGGGGAATTGAAGTAACATAAAAAATACATTCTGGGATCTCACCAAATTAAAAAGTTTCTGCACTGCCAAGAACACACTAAGTAAAGCAAATAGACAGCCCTCAGAATGGGAGAGGATTTTTGCAAGGTGTATTTCCGACAACGGTCTAATAACCAGAATCCACAGAGAACTAAACTTATTACTCAGAAAAAAACAAGTGATCCCATTTCATGGTGGGCAAGAGACATGAACAGAAGCTTCTCTGAAGAAGACAGGCGCATGGTCTACAGACACATGAAAAAATGCTCATCATTTTTAATCATCAGAGAAATGCAAACCCAAACCACTCTGAGATACCATCTACCTCCAGTAAGAGTGGCCCACATCACAAAATCCCAAAACTACAGATGTTGGCATAGATGTGGAGAAAAGGGAACACTTCTGCACTGCTGGTGGGGATGCAAGCTAGTACATTCCTTTCAAAAGTAAGTGTGGAGAACACTCAGGGATCTAAATGTACACCTGCCGTTTGATCCTACAATTCCTCTTCTAGGTGTATACCCAAAAGACCAAAAATCATTTGACAATAAAGATATTTATGCCATTTTTCATTGCAGCTCAATTTATAATTGCCAAGTCATGAAAGAAGCCCAAGTGCCTATCGACCCATGAATGGATTAATAAATTGTGATATATGTACACCATGGAATACTATACAGCATTAAAAAATGGAGACTTTACCTCTTTTATGCTTACATGGATGGAGCTAGCTAAAATATTATTCTTAGTAAAGTATCTCAGGAATGGAAAGAAAAAATATCCAATGTACTCAGTACTACTGTGAAACCAATTTATAATCACTCACACTTGCATATGAAAAATGAAACACAACTATAGCCTAGGATGAAGGAGGGAAGGGGAGGTAGAGGGAAAGAGGGATGGGTTGATAGAGGGAGGGTTAGTAGGGGGACCACAGCTAAGGAGCATATTGCAAGTACAAGTTGGATCTATCAGGTGTAGAACACAAGTGTCTTAATGCTGTAGTTGGGTAAATGAGGTGAAGGCTATGTTGATTAGTAATTATCAAGCACTCCAATATGTACAAATAATCAACACATTGAATCCCATATTGGCATAAGTGTATTTATGATCTATGTACAAATGACTTAATAAAAAAATGCAAAAAAGTCCTATCTTTCTATAATACGGATAATACATTGTTACATAGACTATGCTAATACTCTTCGTATGAGGCCATTTTTACTTGTTTATATTTTTCATTCACCAATTCATGATTTATGTCATTCTAGAAAAAGTTTTCTCAAAGGAGTAGGGCACCAGGCCCCTTAGGCCAGAGGTGGTGAGTTCAAACTTAGCCCCGGCCTAAAACTGAAAAAAAAAAAAATAAGAAAAGAAAACCAAAAAAGAGTTTTAGGAAAAATTGCTTTGATAAATTATTCTTTTATGAAACAATCTGGAACTATGAACTAAAGTGATATTTATGTACTGATGGGATATTATTTCCAAATTATGACTATTTGTCACCATCACTTTATTATAACATATAATGGACATACAGAAAATAATAAATGTGCAAAACTTTTCACTAGATGTAGGTTAAAAATGTGTTATGTAGTAAAGTATGTTTGAAAAACTTAGGATAAACTAGTTTCTTTAATATAGGATTATTGTGTTCATTTTCTATTGGAGGTGTCAGAAATTACTATAAGTTGGGCAGCACCTGTTGCTCAGCAAGTGGGGTGCCAGCCCCATGTACTCAGGGTGGTGGGTTCAAACCCAGCCCTGGCCAAACTTCAACAATAACAACAACAAAAAACAATAGACGGACCTTGTGGCAGACTCCTGTAGTCCCAGCTACTCTGGAGGTTGAGGCAAGAGAATCGCCTAAGCTCAGGAGTTGGAGGTTGCTGTGAGCTGTGTGATGCCACAGCACTCTACCAAGGGCGATAAAGTGAGACTCTGTCTCTACAAAAAAGAAAGAAAAAGAAAAAGAAATTACCATAAATTTAGTGCCTTAAAAGAACACAAATTGATTATCAATATTGGTGTTCAGAAGTCCAGAACAGATTTTACTACACTAAAATCAAGATGCAGAGAGCAGGGCGCACCTTTTCAATGTTCCTGGGGAGAATCTATTCCTTTGCCTTTTCCACTTTCTTTTTTTTTTGAGACAGAGCCTCAAGCTGTCACCCTGGATAGACTGCGGTGGCATCACAGCTCACAGCAACCTCCAATTCCTGAGCTCAAGCGAGTCTCTTGCCTCAGCCTCCTAAGTAGCTGGGACTACAGGCACCCGCCACAATGCCTGGCCGTTTTTTTTTGTTGCAGCCATCAATGTTGTTTGGCGGGCCCAGGCTGAATTGGAACCCTCGAGCTCAGGTGTACGTGGCTGGCGCTTTAGCCCACTGAGCCACAGGTGCCAATCCTCCTTTTCCACTTTCTATCAGCCTGCATTCCTGCTTCCTTCTCCACCTCCAAAAGCAGCCATGGAACTCACTGAGCTGTTCTGGGTCGTGTCACTCGGACATCTGATAATGACTCTCTTCTCTTATTCTTTTTCTTATAAAATGTCTTGTGAGTACAGCAGCTCTACCCATAAACTTGCATGCCATAGTCACAGGTTTGGGGGATACAGAGAACATGGACATGGTGGGCGGCAGGAAATGGAGGTGCATTATTTTACGCAGTACATTTACATCCTGCCGAATTTCTTCTCCCCCTCAAACATTGTTCCTAACCTCCCGTTATTGAGGCCAGTAATGTGGTTGCCCATGGAACTAGAGGTTCGGAGATGTGGAGGAAAGCACCACAGACAAAATGAATATCATGAGAGGGAGACTGAGGCTTGATCAGGCGCTCAGTGACTACCCACATTTATCGGGTGATTTTTATACACAACACTGGCCAAAAAACGGTATAGAAATAGAAAAGGGGACAAAAATGGTGAAATCATAGAAACTGCCATAAAAATTCTTTGTTCAGCACATATGCTGCTGGACATGTACATAGTTAATCTAAATCGAGAACACTTTGCTCAAGGCTTAACCACAACAGGGCCTTGCTGTCTGTTCTGTTTGATTAGTTCCCTAAAACTAAGGAAATTTTCTAAAAGGCAAATGGAACAAAGCACAGCTCCCGGCAACCTCCACAGGTGCACAGCCCCCAGCCGCAACCGTGCGAAGCCGTCCAGTACCATTCCTTTCTGTGAGCATTTAACTGATTGTTTTTACTAGCCCAGACATGTCCATAGAGAAAGAAGATTTTCCATCTTAGGGCAACGCTCCTTGGGGAGCACATGAGGCCATGTCACTTGCTTTGGTTGGGGGGCCGGTACCCCTCCATAGAAAACCCAAATACTCTGTTGCATGAGTTTTGAATTAAGTATGACAGTGTGACCTTGCTTCCAATTCATAGAGAATGGAAGCGGTTCAGAGAAAGACTACTCTCTAATAAGAGCAAGTGAGGAGGAGGTTCAGAGCAAGGGGTCCACCTGCACTGGTTCCAGTATCCTGCCTTTCAAACTTCCATCAGGGCCTTGCCCTACCAACTGCCGTGAGCATATTTTGAATCCAAAGGGAAATTCAGTAACTCCAAGGCAGGAAGCAGTAGCTCAGTGGGTAGGGCGTGGGCGCTGGCCACATACACCAAGGCTGGTGGGTTCGAACCCAGCCTGGGTCAAAAAGCAAACAAAAAACCCACAATGACAACTGCAAAAAAAAAAAAAAAACAAGAAAGAAAAAAAGCCAGGCGTTGTGGTGGACGCCGGTAGTCCCAGCTACTTGGGAGACTGAGGTAAGAGAATCACTTAAGCCAAAGAGTTTGAGGTTGCTGTGAGCTGTGACGCCCACTGCACTCTACCAGGGCAATAGCTTGAGACTCTGTGTCAAAAAAAAAAAAAGGATAGTCAGAGGCATAGCCAAAGACCATTAACTTTTCCCATATGAACTAATGTTAGCAATCACGTATGATCACGCTTGCCAAATAAAAACTATTTTCTTCCAGTATTGACCCGTTTATCTGCCATTTTCAGAATAAACATTTTCTAAATTAAATTTTTATTATCCTAACATGCATGATTTTTTACAGTGGGAAGGAATAGTGGACTAGGAAAGCAAGAATATTTAATTCCAAATATACCTAATAATGGGATACATTTATTTTGATATCCCCACATAAAAGTGATACACATTGAAAAATATTGTATCAAATAGAGAAAATAACTTTGAGGATTTAACTTTGTATATTTTCTGTGACATATTAAAAATTGTAAACTTCATTTTTCTAAATTGTATGCTAAGTAATCACTGAGCTAACCTATTGCCATTGACTCATTACAACCTCATGAAAATCATTCCGAGTTAAATATGCTTTACATTTTTACAGGTTTGTTCTACACATTTGAATAATTGCTTTATTTGCATGGTTGTTTAGTATATTTTTCTTTGTTTTATTCATTAGCAATATATTACCTAGCTTGAGGCGTGGATGAACATATAACATAAATTAGAAGCACATCTCACTAAGTAAATAAATAATGAAATAATCTACTTTCACACTTAATAAAACTGCCAATCTAAGCATTATGTGTTTTTTAAATCTAACATCATATCAACTTCTCAATGCATTCCCTTGAGAGGGAAAGACTTATGTGCGCCTACTAAAGTCTGCATATTTACGCCCCCCCCCCCATTAATAGGTTTACACCTAATCCCCAAGGTGATGACAGTATTAGGCTGTAAGACATCTGGGAGGTGATTAGATCCTGAGAGCTCCACATTAATGGAGCTAATGACCTGATAATAGAGGCCCCAGAGAGATGCCTTGCCCCATTCGCCATGTGAGGGCATAGAAGGAAGGTAGGTGCCATCTGTGAATCAGAAAGTGTACTTTTACCAAACACTGAACTGCTCAGCTCCTTGAGCTTGGGTTTTACAGCTCTCGGAACTATAAAAAGTTAAGTCCTATTGTTTATGAGTTATCCAGTCTAAGGCATTCTCTTATAGCCACCTGAATATACTAAGACACTGACTCACAAACTAAATGTTGCTATGTGGCTTCTAAAGTCATGACATAAAACCCCAGGAAGCTTCGCATGCAGGCTCAGGAAACGCTTCTGCTCAGGGATTTTCTTCTCAATTCTGTTCCTTTGAGAGCAGGTACTAGTAAGAACCCACAACATATGGTGAGGCCACATCTATGCGATCCAGTAGGATACAGAATACAGAGACAGATAAACTAAAGCCAGGAACCTGATACAGGAGTGGAAGAAGCCAGGGTGGAAACGAGCTCTTCCACTTGAGCTGCTCCTGTCATGTTATTTATATTTTCTCTGTTGAGATCCAGACATCGTAGAATCCAGACAGCCCTTCTCCACTGTGGCCTTCCTGAATGCTTGTCAAATACTATGAGCACATTAAAATGACTCTTTCTGTACGCCATTAAGTTTTAGTGTAGTATTCCATACAATGATGTATTAAAAAAGCAGAAAATATTTCAAACACTGAAGGATCTTTGCAGTAGAGAAGTTGTAAATGTTGGCATTTTCAATTTTGATATAAATTAGTTTAATTGAAGTGATTAGAAAAAATATCATTAGCTTGATTTCTTCCCATTGCTTAACACATCCATGTTTCAGTGTTGTTTATAAGGCAATTTCATTTTTTTAGGTAAGCATGGTGTTTATTCATCTTTGAATTCCTATTTTTCAGTATATCGATATACATAAAATAGATGCAAAAATATATTTATTTGGTAAAGTCAGTTGAAGAAATTTATATATTAAATATGGGAGACTTTGTTCCCAAAAGAGGCTTGTGTTAATAAAGTCAGAAAGTGGGTGCATTTCTACTTTTAATAAACCGCAATAAATGACATTGAAATCATAAGAAAGCAAGAAAACAATAAACGAGCACCTAATCTGTCTCCACGATTATAGCTAAGTATGTGTGGGCTTCCCATTGGCAGAATTTTGATGACTTCACACACACACACACACACACACACACACACACACACTAACGTGAAGACGTGACCTATCACAAGAGTGATCTTGCAATTAATTTACTCCTTTTGTTGCAGTAATCTATGTAGTTTAAGGACAAGAGAAGTTGTTTAGGTTAAATAATGAAAATATCACTGGCCACATTTTCAAATAAAAAAAAAAGCACAGAACACAGTTTAAGGGGTAACAATAAAATATATAAGGAATTTCTTTTAAGAATTCTGATGAAGACATAGACGTGTGTGTGTGTGTGTGTGTGTATGCTCTTTTACAGCATTCTGCTTTGAAGTAGCTCTGTATATATTTTATCCTCATCTACAAACTGGATTTCACTTGGAGGCGTGTCCAGTGACCCCAGACTTTTCATTATTTAACCTAGGCAACTTCTGTTGTCCTTCACCAAGACAGATTAGTGTCATAGAAAGAAAAAATGAACTACAGGGTCAATCATAAGATAGGTCATCTCTCCATTTAGCAGCAGTAAAATGATCACTTGCTCTGTCAGTGAAGACCGGCAGCTGATCAAGACCAATGGTCAGGTAGAGTTTTCACGCTCATTCCAGCTGGCAAAATGAAAATCTATATTGGGACCCCTGGGATGTTAAGACAGAACGAAATTGCTTTGAGCCACTGTGGTGGTTGATAAATGGCACTCTTAGAGAAAAACATTAGTCTCCTTTCCCACCTGCCCAAAACTAGGTAAATTCAAAGGAAATATATACCTCTCTGGTATGTAATTGAGTACTTAATTTATTCCCTCTCACCAGCAAAATTCATTTATCCTACTGAATGTGTGCATTATTCATTGCACACATTAAGAAGGATAAAATAATGTGATTTGACAATGTTGGGGATGCATAACTTTCAAAAAATTTGTGTATAGAAAAATAACATAACCCCATGGAGAAAATATATGTTAATATAATTAATTTTTAAAAGGCAACTCTCATGTAAAATAAGTAATTTTGAGATGACAAGAAAGAGGAACTCTGTTTCTGTTTAGATGTCAGAAGCATGAGATTCGAAGAAATTATCAGAAATATATACGAGGTTATATTAAATCCAAGGTTTTGTATATGTGGAATACATACAACCAATCTTTAAATGCAATTGGTCAAATAAGTCTAAATCAGTCTGAATCAGAAAAATCAACCCAAATGTCAAATCAATTTAGTCTTTTTAAGGGACTAATTCCAATATGATGTGATCAGTCAATTATGATTCTATAGAAAGATAGATAATAAAGTAGACATTACTGGAGTTTAAACAATTTCACATAAAGCATATTCAATATTATACATTTTTACTCTTATACAGCTAGAAAGTACAATTCATAAACAATAAAAAGAATAAGAGAAAGATTATTTCTCTAAAATAACTTTTCTAATATTAGAAGAAATACTATTAGAAAACAAAATTAACATTTATTTATTTAATATTAAATTTTTCTGTCTCCCCAGGATATTTTATCAGAAATGAGAATTTCTTAATTTCTATGAAATCAAACAAAATAATATTAAGCCATATTGGTAAGTCCTTTTTTTTTTTTTTTTTAGCAAAGTGTCAAATGTTCTAAAATAATGGTAAACTCATATTCATATAATTTAACCTTTAATTCTCATGTATACATTTTTTTATCTCATCATTTTACTCCAGTTTATTGCATTTTACCTCAATTTACCTGATAATAAATGTTAATTTAGAGATAATAAGTTACATAGCTACCTGTCTATAGACCTGACTTGTATAATAAATTGAGCAGTTACTTAAACATTATTCTCTTAACTCTTAGGTTAATTTTTTGTTTTATTCACCACTTAACCTCTAATTAATATCACTAGCTGTGGCCATTAAGTAATATTACACTGAATTCTGAACTGAAGGGTGAATAATCCCATATGCACTCCAAAATACACTGTAGCTGCCCTTGGTTTAAGCTGCATGAGGCATTATTAATATTACTTTGCCCTAGTTATCATTTTTTTTTCTTTCTTCATCTTGCCATTGGTTTCCCCTACTTCTCCTTAATACACAGCTAGGTTAGGTGAGATAACTTAAATGCTTATGTTTATGTCTACTTATATTTATTCCTAAAGCACTTAATAATCAGCACAATATAAAAATGCAGGTGGGAAGCTTTGGCTATTTTTTGAAGTTTAATGAAGTCTTACCAACCCTCATAAAGTGAAATGTGTGATAATCTCATTTACTTGCTGCATAATTAAAGAGAGTATGTTTCAATCCATTAAATAATCTATTCTTCTAAAAGGCGATGTATTTGCTCCTCAGCTACCTACACCAGTGAGCTCTAACATTTCGCTTGCTGTACTTTAAGACTCTCCAGACAATATTGAGAGAGCTCTACCCAGAGATGAGGAGACCAGAGGGAGAAGGTGGCCAAAGTGAGATTTATAAGCTATTGAAGTCTCTTGTCTCTCTTTACAAGTAGTAATTGAAACCATAGGCAGAAATAACTTAAAATACACACACAAAGTGGTAGCACAGACAACCATTTTGAATTTCATAAATTTTAGCATTTATTGGGCAACATGAGGAAATTTAATATTCCAAAAGATAGCCTCAAATATAAGGAGGATTGGAAAAAATGTCTTGTCAAAAAAGTCCAATCTTAATGGAGTTACAGGAAGTATGGTATACTGAATCCCAAAATACATGACTGTCACTACACAGTCTAACAATTAAGTTCATAAACTTATCCTAGAAAAAGTGCTACACACCTCATTGCTGGATATCACAATGGGCACCTTCAAAGTATCCCTCTTGGGAAGCTATGCACTGACTCCAACACCCAGTCCACCCTTAAAAGCAGTTCTGGAACTCTTTCTGCGATGGCCATCAGAGATGTTGTTCTACGAAGTCTGACAATTATGTTTGTAAATGCATTCTCAAAAAAAGCACAGCATTATCTCATGGGCGAGATCACCCCAGTCACCAGATGGCCAAGGAGAAGTGAGCTTCAACGTGAATGCAGTGATTGAAACTCAGCGATGATGCATAGAGCACTTTTTCTAAAATGAGTTGGTGAGGCTCGGCGCCTGTGGCTCAATGGGCTGAGGCACCAGCCACGTACACCTAAGCTGGCAGGTTCGAATCCAGCCCGGGCCCGCCAAACAACAATGGTGGCTGCAACCAAAAAATGGCCGGGCGTTGTGGCGGGCATCTGTAGTCCCAGCTACTTGAGAGGCAGAGGCAGGAGACTCACTTGAGCCCAGGAATTGGAGGTTGCTGTGAGCTGTGATGCCACAGCACTCTATCCAGGGTGAGAGCTTGAGGCTCTGTCTCAAAAAAATAAAAAATAAATAAAAAAAAATAAAATGAGTTGGTGAACTTGATTGACCTTGTATATAGTGGTTAACATTTTCCTAGGAAACAGTGTTCTTAGTGAGATGCTGCCCCCATTTATGCCTCGGTATTTAACAAGACAAAATTTTTGAAAGTTTCTCAGGAATTTTGTTCAAAGAGTAACCTTTCTGGTCATGATAATAAAGTTTTATCTGACATCAAGTAGGTAGTTAAATGTAATCCATATCTAGAAGAAAAACGTGAGTTTGAATATATCTGTAAGAAAACATAAAATGTCTTTCAGTTATACATCCATGAAGGATATATTTCTGGAATAAATTGATCATTTATCAAAAAAATGGAGGAAAAAACAAGAAAATTAAAGGTCCTCTAAATCATGATATATTGCTTTGAGATTTTTTAATTTTTCATAATAACTCTATTTATTAAGGGGAAAAAAGCATGTTCCAAATACGGTGTTTGTTTTGGTGTCCATTCTTCTGTATTTAAAACTCGATGTTTTGTTGTCTTTGTGCCACTGCCTTTCTAGATACCTAAGTCTGAATGACAACTGAGCAGGCTAAAGACAATCTCTTCTCTAACATTTGCAAACCACTTGCTTCTTATTTGTAATGATAATCTCCAAACAAAGTTCATGACCTGTGCTAACTAAATGTCATTCCTTCATGTACACATCATGATGTTTTACATCCCTTGGAAAGTTAAAACATTCTTTTGTATTGGCACAGATGTAGGAAAGTTGGAATATTTGTTGTTCCTGTGACTGTGATTAATTTCTCCTAGTGGGAGAATCACTTTTAAACAGTTTCTAAGCGTGAGCAACACTTATTGTTGCTTCCGAATTCAAAGGCTCCAGGGTCCAGAAAGACACACAAGTTTCCGCTTTCACTCTCCTAGTCCTCAAGCAAGTCTCTGACTTTCAATGACTTTGGAAATAACTCTTTTACTGCATTGATCCCAAGACTAGGCTCAGATCTTAAATTTCCCTCTGAATTTACCTAAGCCATGCAGTTTCATGAAAGGGGTCCAATGCCAGAAATGTTTGCCTTGCTCCTCTTCCACCTGTAAAAAATACAGGTTTAAGGTTGGTGGCTAATATTGAAGTTTCACCTCTTTTTTTTTTTTTTTCATTTTTCTTTTCTTTCCCCTCGCGATTTTTTTATTTCAATTTCTTAAAACTTTTGCCTTATGGGTTTCTTTAATGGAAGAGTTCATTTAACATTAAATCTGCTTGAAAAAAATCCACTGTTCTAGAAATTCCTACCCTTTTCAACACCCTATGCATGATAAATCCATCCTGGAAAAATTCTTTTAATATCAGAGATCTTTTGAAAACGCAAATCTGATCACATGAATCCATGCTGTCATTGCCTTAAGGTCTTAAACACAAGTTAAAATTCATGTGATTGAGTCTCTATTTACTTCTACAAGAAACTAATAATCCTCCTCCAGCAGTGACTCAGTCACAATGGGTTTAAGTTTGTCAAATTCACCCGCTATTATCATACAACCAGGTCTACTTGTCTGTGGTATTTGTAAATATCATGAATCCTATTCCAAGCCCTCTAAAATAAGCACCCCCATACCTGCACAAGCATGCGCAAAATAAATGCAATGGGCATAAACACAAATATATTTCTAAAATAATTAAGTCCTAACCAATGTTCTGTTTTCTGCTTGACTACCTCTTCATTTTTGAACAGAATAAGTTGGGAATGATGGCTCTTGGAGACAGAACAGAGCTCAGGGGCAATAACCGATAGCATTGTAAATACACCTGTGCATGTGCCTTGTATCCAATGCTCTCCTCCTTCCACGTCTTACCATGCAAGGCATGTCCTCTCACCACGAAGGACATAGAGAAATCCCCAAATTAAGAGAGAAGACAAAAACAAGGATGCCACAGGAGTTTGAAACTGCCTTCATCTACAAAATAACATTAAATAAACCCATCTCCTAACCAGGGGAACATAATTCTGCACATCAATGATAAATACCACAGTTACTTTCACCTAATAAACATGACCATGTTGCATGTTGCAATGGAAAAAAAAAAAGCATTATAAAGGAACTCAAAAACAAAAACAAACCTTCCCCAAAGTCTATGATCAGAAATAGACCTAGACGATAGACAGGTGTTGAAACTATCAGGTAGAGAATTTAAAATTACTATGAATAATAAATTCAG
The DNA here is from genome assembly GCA_963574655.1 of Perodicticus potto. NCBI lineage: Eukaryota > Metazoa > Chordata > Mammalia > Primates > Lorisidae > Perodicticus > Perodicticus potto. The sequence continues at coordinate 13,464 of CAUYRH010127958.1, read as the reverse complement.
AGCTTATATATTTTTTGTGAGACTATTGTAAGAAATTACCATAAATGGTATCTTAAACAATTGAATTTATATTCTCACAGTTGCGGAGGCTATAATACCAAAGTCAGGTGATCAGCACTGGTCATTTCCAAGTTCCCTCTAAAACTGGTGTGAGAATCCTTCCTTCTCAATTTCTAATGTCTGATTTGCTGGCCGTTTTGGGCATTCCCTGGATTGCCCGTGCACAACTCCAGTCTCTGCCTCCATTGTCATGCGACATTTTCCTCTGTTCCTCTGTGTCCTTACAGATCATGTTCATGTTAGGACACTCGTCACATTGGATTAGGGCCCACCCCACTCTACTATACCTGTGACTTCCTCTCAGTTTGCATACATGCTTCTGTAATTACTCGAGTTATAAGTAATGTAACATTCTCAGATTCTGGGGGTTAAAACTTCAACATATTTTTTTCAGTAAAGATCTAGTTTAAGTCATAACATTCTTAGATCACATGAAATTAAACCAGATACTAATAAATGAAAGACAATTAGAAAGGTTGAAAATATTTGGAATTATCAAGCATATCACCAACTCATTTATTTCAAGAATATTAAAAAATATTTAAACTAAATCAAAAAGAAAATTCAGTTTATCAAACTATTCAAGATGCAGCATTAACAGTGTTTACAGGAAAATTTATACTCTCAAGTTCCTACATTAGAAAACCACAAAGATCTAAAGCAGTAACCTAGCTTTCAAATTCGGAAACTAGAGAAGGAAGACTAATTTAAGCCAAAAGCAAAAAAAAAAAAAAAAAAAAAAAAATAAGGACAGAGATCATACTAGAAATCAATCCAATTAAACACAGAAAACAAGAGAGAAAATCAATGCATCCAAAGTTAGTTCTTTGGAAACATCAAAACTCAACTGTTTTTATTTATCCTGTACAGATGTTGTTCCTCTCCAAATTAATATATAGAATAAATGTTAATCCCAGCATCATTTAAAAAATTGAAATGGTTTAATAGTTATCCATCACTACCCTTTCGGAAAGGAAGACAGAAACACATTACTACACTATATGTAACTACAGTAACTGAGGCAGTGAAGCTTTGAGTCTTGGGCATAAGGTGGAAACAGAGACCAGTGAAAGATAACGACAGGTGGTGCCTGTGGCTCAAAGGAGTACGGTGCTGGCCCCATATGCTGGAGGTGTTGGGTTCAAACCCAGGCCCAGCCCTGGCCAAAAACTGCAAAAAAAAAAAGAGAGAGAGAAAAAGAAATATATCAAAGACATCAGAACAAATGTGCGTCTGCCAGAAAGGGCAATAGTGATAGAACGGTATTTTATAAAAAATTATCCTCTGCCATCAATTATATATGTATTGATGAAAAATTTTTTTAAAAGGAGAGAAAGCTCATTAGAGAAAGAAACTATTCTTTTTGAAATCATTCTTTTTCGAACCCTGTACTGAAAACCATAACAACAAAAGATGCTTAAGAAAATAAATTCTCCGAGGTTATGGGAGAACAGATACCTAAATTTGGAGTAAGAAAATATTTCTTACAGATGCCACTGAACATCCTATTATTATTGGCAAGATAAGGTATATTGACCACATTGTAAGTCAGAACTTTGATGTATTGAAGCTCTCATCAGCGTGTAAAGGGGAGGCCCACAGCAAGAAACTATTGGTAGCACATTTGTGTCTGTTTAGGTTCAAATCGGGAACAATGAAACTGTAATTTTTAAGGAGATAATTTAAGGTAGAGAATTTGGTAAAAATATCTGGGAGGGGGAGGTGACCAAAAGGAACAAGTGGATAGTGAGGTATCACATTTCTAGTGATTCCAGGAAGCGTAACCACCCCTGTGACTAAGGTGAAAATGAATAAGGTTGGCCTTTTGAATCTAGAAGCACATGGGAAATGATTCAGAATTCAGATCTCTGTGAAAAGGCTGCTTTCCAGTGATTGTGTCACTGGAATAGACGACAGGAGAGGTCCTGAGAGGTGTGACCAGTAGAGGAGACAGGACTCCTCCAGGTGGTACTAAGAGTAAAATTTTGTAAATGTTGAGGAAGAGACACAGTCTCTGCCTGATAAGACTTATTATCTGGTCATGGAGACAGATACTGTACAAAGAGATGTGTTTGTAAGGAACTCAGAAATACAGCTTGTTGTATTTATGAGTTGGCAGGAATTCTTTCTTGAAGGTGCTCATTTACATGAGATGTCCGCAACTGGTAAAATGTCTGTAGGAGAAATATCTACATTGGAAAGCCACTCTACGGGCTCTTGTTGAAGCTTTGGCAGTAAATTTGGGCACTCAGAAGGTAGGAAAGAAGGCGAGCAAACCTGAATCAGTGACGTTCGAATAAGATAAGCCAAATAAAAGTAATCATAAAGATGGAAGGAGACCCAGAAATAGTTACTAATAACAGTTAATAAGCAAATTCCAGGAATGAGTGTGGAAAAGTGATATCGGGAAGCAACTGAGATGCAGATTAAGAAAGTCCATGGAACTGGCAATTTGGGAATTAAATGTGACCTTTGTAAAAGCATAACTGGTAGGCAAATTGAGGATATAAAAGTCAGACGTTAACCATTTCTAATGACTGCAACTAGTAACATAAACACATGATTTAGCTCTCATGTCCACTCCTTTACATTTATTATTTTTTAACACATCCCAGTGGGTATATAGAGTGGAATTGTCTAAATTCTGACTCTGAATGTAACAGCTAACGTGCTCTACCTTCTCAGATGTCTATTATTGCCGGCTCACCCTCCCCCCTCACAAATGTCACCAACTTCATATGACAGGTGTTCACAATCTTGGTGTCATGCTTATCCTGGTATGAGAACTCCAGGATGCTCTTTTCTATGTTCCTATTGTAACAAATCAAAGCATTTTATATAATTCAGAAACTTTGTCATTTTTGGTAATATAACAAGTTGATTTTTCTAAGTACAAGGTGTAAAATAATTAGAAATACGGTAGATATTAAGAATTGTAAAACTGGCTAAAAAATACTGGAATGTGAAAATCATTTTGGGTCAATTTTAGAAAACCTATTAGTGCCAAATTATGGCATATGTCAATATCTTACAGACCTATTTCCTTCATAAATTGTCATTTATTATATAAATCACAGAAATATTCGTCTATTGGGTTTTATCCTCAAAAACACCTAACTTTCTAACACTGATCACTGATCTTCTAAAATACACTGGAAATCCATCCAAAAGTGAAAAATTCTTATCAGAACAATACATTTGTGAAAAATTTGTCTAAAGATTAGATCTTTTTTTGAATCTAGTTGTAAATAAGTCACAGTGTCTTTTTTCTTCTTTTTGTCTTTTTTTTTTTAAATGCCCCTTCCTATGTCATTGTACTAGTAATTTCCTAAAGTTTTCAAATGGGAGAAGGGAAACAATGTCTTAAGACCATGTCTTAAACTAGACAATAAAATAATCTGTCAGCTGCCTAACTTACTTTCAAGCATTTGGCACATCTCTATGTAACAAAAAAAAAAAAAAAGAAAAAAATGGTTATGGTTCTGAGGGTTATCTCCAGAAAGAATCACTTGTCAAACTGTAACAAAACTTTCTCAATCTTTATTAGAAAAGTTAAGAAGCTGAACTACGGAAGTCACTTGTACTAATCTGTTATTTAAAAAATATCTAGGGGGAACAAATGCTTTCCTCTCGCTGTACTAGTGGAAGCACATGTGCAAGCTCGAAGAGGCACGTTAAGCACCATTAACACCAATAAAGTGCAGCAGTGCAGTCATTTTTCAAGAGTGGGGGCTTTCCTGATGCAGTCCATTCCAACAGCCCTCTTCATCTCTGACTGGTCATCTGTCTCGCACAAATAGCTCCGGTGTTCATTCGTTTGAATAACGGGTGGTAAAATTCTCACTCTTTCCTATTTTCCTCCTACAAAACTAGTGTATTTTCCAGGGCTGTGCTTTTTAAGGTCATTAATAGCGATGATGCTATCTAGTTCACTCCAGCTCCTTTTCGGGGCTGCTGCTCCCATTATAGGAAGAAATAAAAGGGAGGAGTTAGGATGGGGAGAGAGACTGGAACTCCTGTTAGGTGGGGTGATTGGGGTAACACCTTATGGTCCTTCAAGCCAAGGGATAGATCAAGAGAGGATTAATACACTCTGGCTACCAATAGAAGTAGATCTCTCTCTGTCTCTCTTTCTCTCTCTCTCATTTTACAGTGTTGTGTAGCTACTGTGAATTTTCTATGGCAGAGAAATCATTGCAGGTGGGGCCTTATTTTCAGCACTCCAGACTAGATTGCAACAATATGCTCTATTTGGAGTTCCCTTGGAAGACTTCCCAGAAGCCTCCCATAATGCAGAATGCAGCTGTTGGAGATCGTTTGCATAAATAGATTTGGCTTAGCTGGAAGCCTAAAGCTGGAATTAAAATATATATCTGAGCTCAACTGTTAGCTCAAAAGCTATGCCATGAAAAACGAATAATAAAAAAAATAAAATATTTACGTGATAAATTTTGCAGATAAAAGCTTTAGGGATAATTTACTTGGCTTTGTTTCTGTTAAAAGAAAAACTTTAGACAAAATAAATTTAATAGAATTTAATTGAACAAAGAACGATTTGCAAATCAGGAAGTCCTCAAATCAAAATAGGTTCAGAGCGACTCTGGGTGTCACACTGTCAGATGGACATAAAATGGAAAGTGACGTACAAAAAATGGAAATTAGGTAGAGGAATGGTGGTTTGGTTACAGCTTAGCATTGCCTTATTTGAAGACGGTTCGACCAATGGGTGCCTGTGATTAGCCAAAATTCTGTGACTGGTGCAAGGGTGGGTTACGGTCTACTGTCATATCTAGGTAGGTTGCAGTTCACTGTATACAGAGAAACCTATAGATGGAATTTAAAATGTGTAACAAGACAACTTTAACTTAATTTAAAATTCCTAAATTGAGAAGTAAAAATTCTTAAGTAAAGACGGCTATTTGATAACTGTTCAGTCAGGTGGAGCATTTTTCCAAATCGTGAACTTTGGTTTTCTCTTGTATTGGAATAAAGTACGTAGTATAAAAATGGACAGTTTAAATTTTAAACAACAGTCTTGTTGAAAAACAATGAGTGATATTCTTAGCATTTCTACTACACCAAAGTCAATAACATTTAGGTGTTCAAAATTAATCATGACAGAACACTATTTTTTGTTTTAAGTTTTTTACACAGATCATATAAGTGCAATTGATTTTACAATAAAAATAACATAAGTCTTTAAAGCCAAATATAAAATCCTTAGGATCTTTAGTGTCATTGATTTATTTGCTTTAAATATTATTTAAACACTATTTAGTGCTAAAATAACATTTTTACAGTGACTAAAGGCAGGAGTTTAAGAATACAGGTGAAGGAGAATGCTGTAAAAACACAGGATATTTTGTTTGAATTGTTGAATATGAAAGGAAAATGGATTTAGCATTATGAAAATTTTAAGCCTTGATCTGAAACAGCTACAATTATCTGAAGAAGTACACATCAGTGAGACACACACTATCTCCAGCATCCACATTAACTTCCTCTTCTCTTACAGCTTAACATTTATTTTAATTGTAATTTTGCTAGTCTATCTATAACATTACATTGTGACTATTTTATGATTAAGTGGCTTTTCCTAATAAATGTATCATTTAAAATAAGAAATGGATTAGCCTTACTTAAAAAGTTTTATCAAAAAACTAAAATTAAAAATAAAATTCGTGGCTGGGGATGGTGGTTCACAGCTGTATGTGATCCTAGCACTCTGGGAGGCCGAGGAGGAAGAATCAGTTGAAGTTAGGAGTTTGAGATGAGCCTGACTAAGAGGGAGACTCCATCTCTACTAAAAATTGAAAAACTTCCCCGGGTTTGGTAGTGGGCACCTATAGTCCCAGCTACTGAGGCGGCTGATATAAGAGGCCTGCTTGAGCCCAGGAGTATGATGTTACTGTGAGCTAGTCTGAGGCCATGACACACTATCCCAGGTGACAAAGACTCTGTCTCAAAATATATAAATAAACAAACAAATACGTAAAATGGGTAAATACGTTTATTCACTGCAAAACTTAAGCTCCATCTTTATAAATCTATGTAATATAAAAGCTAAAAATGTCAATTTACCCATTGATTTTATTTTATCTGATTAAATAAATTTGTGAGTAATATGCTGATTAAACTCGAGTAGGTGAGAAATTGAGGGACAGACTAGCAATGTGAGGAACTGAGACACACACACGCTTTTTTACATTGTAATGCATCCCATTACAGTGTTCCTGACTCAACAACAATAACAAAAATAAACAGTCCTCCATCACTTAATGACAGTGATGACTTCTGACAAATGCATCCTTAGGCAATTTTCTTGTGCAAATATTAATAAGTGCATTTACACAAACAGAAGGGTGTAGATAACCCACTATACACCTGGGCTATATAATGTAACCCATTCTTCCTATGCTACAAACCTGTCTAGTGTGTTACTGTAATAAATGCTGGAAGTAATTATAACACAAAGGTGTCTATGCATATCTATTTGTATCTAAACATAAAGAAGTTAAGTCAAAAATATGGAATAAAAGATCAAAAATGGAACTCCTGTATATGGCACTTACCATGTATGGAGCTGGCAGGGCAGGAACTTGCTCAGGGTGAGCAGGTGAGTGAGGGGTGAGTGAATGTGAAGGTCTCAACCATTACCGTGCAAACTAGAGACTTTATAAACAAATTCTATGCTTAGGCCACACTCAGTTGTCAAAAAAAAATATTTTTCTTTCTTGAAGAGTAGGTTAACCATACCTTACTATAACGTTTTCATTTTCATTTAATTTTTCTTTTAACTTCTGGCTTTTTTAAAAGAACAGTCTGAAACACAAACACATGGAAGAGATTTATAAAATATTTTCTTCATATTCCTATTCTATAAGCTTCTTCTATTTTTTAATTTAAATATCTATTTAAGTGACTTTCTAGAAGTGTTTTTAAAAACTAATGCATAGACACAAATTAGCCTAATTTTGTGCAAAATATATTAAAATCATTCATTACATATGAGTTAATGAGCTATTTTCTTATTATGTAAAACATTTTGGTTCAGATTTTATATGTGACAGTATGTTTAATTCTCTTCAGTGAAACCATATTTTACTATAAAAGCAAGAATTCTTAATCATAAATCCATGAAAAATTACTGAGAATGTAAGATGTTTTCTTTTAATACAGAGCGTTTAATTAAAGCCAAAATAATGACTCCCTAAAGTTTCCATAGAACCTCTTGGGCTATATCTGCTCATCAGTATTAGTAAGACAGGGAAGGTATTATGTATTATGAGTATTTGTTGACTGACAGAATGTAAAGTTTATAAGAAAATTTGAATCCATTTTTCAACAAATATTTAATGAATAAGTCAAGATGAGTTCCCTAGGAAGTTTTTTTTATCACATTCCAATTTATAAAAACTCTTTTGCTCACTTTTCCCAAGATAGCAGACTATCGGCAACAACCTTGCTTTTGCACTGATTTCATTTTACTAATTTAACAAGTTGTAGGCTTATAAAATCCCAAGAAAGCTTATTTGTAAGCTTTAAAATATTTCTAACAGAGCAAGCCTCATTTAACATACTACTGTGTAGTCATACAGTAAAAAATATAGAATCATTTCCAACCAAAGTATAGGGAGACAAGTTGCATTCGAATTTCACTTTATGTGCATAGGAGTCAAAGATAAATTTATACATTTAATTAGTTATTCTTATTCTATGACCTTAGGCATGTTATTCACACCTGTGCACACATCCACATGATTATATTACAATGGCAGTTCCAAAAACCAAGAAGTTGTGTTGGGCTTTCTGTGGGAGGAATCATTAATACCATACTGCAGATTCTTAAAAATCGGAACAGTCCCTAATTAAGTATTTGTGTTCTATTAGTCAGGGTAACCTTGGACATGTGTTATATAGTCCATGCAAATCCTATACTTGAATTCACAATTTTCCTGGCTGCATTGATGGAGATGAGATGCAAAGATGGCACGTTGACATGTTTCACTAAAACAAGCAGCCTCCAGATCTCTCTCTGATTGTTGCCCACTTCCTTGTCTCTGAGCTTCTTTCCCAAACTATCAAGAAGGGCTCTATGGAATGTCTCTATCCGACTAAGAAAACTTTTTCCAAATAAATGTAATTGTCTCAAGAGCCCCTCCTTAAGAATCTCATTAAATAACAAGGAAAGATTAACCATAGGAGAAGAAAAATGTCTGAGAGTTCCTATTATGCCCATACAGACTTTCTTATGAGGACAGCTTAAAGAGATTACTTGGGAGGCTTTAATTACCTAATAATTAGAGAAAATTTGTTCACAGTAAGGTTCTCCCCTCACCTTTTTGCCACCTTCCCCAGAACTGAAAAGTACTTTGTCCCAGGTTATTGTTGTTGTAACTCATTCATCTCCTTTGAAAATTATTTACCTCTAACTTCCCTTTCCCCTCTGAATATTAAAAAGTGTATATAAACATCTGGACCTTCCACAGTCATAATCATTCTCCTGCAATGCCATCCAAATTAAATACATTTCAAATGCATTTTTTTCTTATTTTTCTGTGCATTGTCTGTTTGTTTTCAGTGAACAGAGGGCAGAGGAAAAGCTTTCCCTTGGTCCCCACGCATTATTTATGCCCTCATTCTCCTTTTGTTGTAAGACTTTGGGCATGTTGTCTTACTTCTAATTTATTTGCATGCACTAATCATATGTGAAACAAAGGCAGTACACAGTACAATGAAGAATAGAACATTACTGGATATTACATGATTTCTTTTTGTTTCACTTGCATAATGGAAAAGCTAATGAGAGAGGATACCCAGAAAAGGTGAGGTCTAAGAGAACAGAGGTCATCTCCAGGAGGCCCAATACACCTGCGAGGTCCTCCCCGCGGTGACTCAGCTCTTAGAATTTATAGAAACTTAACTTCCTGGGACCTGGAAATTAGCACTTGCCCGCGATTCTGTCAAAGCCCAAGCTCGCTTCTCCAGCTTAATTCAAACCAACCAATAAAAAAGGTACCCATGGACCTTTTGACTTTAGATAAAAAGGAAGACTGAGCCAGTCAGGGAGCTTGGCCATTTTGGACTCTGGTCTGCTGTCGCCCCGCTGGCTGGAATAAAGCCCTTCGTCTTTTAAACAGGAGGTTCAGGTTCTCCTTTTCTCCACCGGGCCCCATCTTCCTGAAACACTACTACCAAAATGATGATTGTTTACAACTGAAAGATGAAAAGAAAAATAAGCTCCTGTACATTGACCTCTATTTTTGTGGAAATTTAGCTGTAATTCTTACTACATGTCTTCAATGTATCTAATACTTTCATCAGCTTTTTTTTATTAACACTTGAATGAACTAACAGATTATTATTTTTTTAATGTAACTTGTTCATGTTTATACACGTAGAATACGTGGTAGTGCTGATATTGAAACACAGGTTAAAATGATTTGATAGGCATGCTTTGGCCACTACATAACTCTTGCCATGACATAAAGATGATTATTTAAAATAAAAACTATTCAGTCTAATTTGGGCAAGGTAAACTTATTATCTTTTATTTATGCCTTAGAAAAAGCATGATATACTATAAAAATATTTTATAAATTTATATACAAATATTTGTTTCATATTGAATGACAAAGATGTATTTACTTGTGTAAATCAATAACTGTGTTCATTTCATCATAAAACAAATAAATTACTTTGATAATCTTCCTTTAATATTTAAAAATGCACTGTCAATATGATTTCATTTTTAATTGCCGTATTTTTAGCCTCTGATATTTTACTTCAACATTATAAATATTTATGATTATATAATATCACCCATTAATACATCCAACAAATATTGATAGTTTTAGGTAATCTACTAATTATTATGCAAGGAATGATTTAGCAATCAGTTATGTCCTTCATGAGCACTGCTTCCTCCTGTAGCTTTCAGCTACAAGAAGAGAATAAACATAAATAAAGGAAGAAATGACTGTATGATTGATTTCCATGGGGGAAAAATGTTAAAAATAAAAAGAAGAAACCATTTCTCCAAATATTTTTCCTTGTGCAAATTTCAGTCCAGCTTCTGAATCTTCTCCTAGGCCCATCTGTGCAGTTCCTTATAAAATCCAGTTTAAACAAAGAACCCTGATAAGCTTTTAGCATGAACTTCCCAACCTCAGTATCTGATCATTTTTAATGTCTGGCCAGTTTTCTCATTCTCCACCATCCTCCACATGATGTCTAATCAGCCTGACTTGTCTTCGGCAAGAATACTGTTAGGTCAGTTTAGTCAGAATTTCCCTTACTCTTGATGCTTCCTCTTAGTAATTTTCCACCCATTCCACCCCTCCCCACTACTCCGTGGCTATAAATTCCCATTCACTATGCTGTATTTAGAGTTAAGTACAACCTCTGTCCTTCAGTGCAAGACTCCATGGAGTGGGCCTTATAACTATTGTAATGGTCCTGAATAAAATCTTTATTACTGTGTTTTAACAAGTATTATTGACTATTTTTTCTTTTACAATTTGGAAAATAAAACTAGTGGGGAAAGGAAAAAAAAAAAAAACGTCTCTCCTGATTTGCTGGTAAGAGAAGTTATATTTAGGAGTTTGAAATGTAGCAGGAGACTGAAAGAATAAACACAAGACAAACTTATGTCAGGACTAAGTAAATATACCCATAGTAGAGAAAAGAACATATGCACAAAGACTGTAGTAAAAAAAGGCCTTGGTGATTTGAAATAATTTAAAGTTGGCTAGTAAGCATGAAACTTACTTTGCCAAAAGAAAAAGTTACAGGTAGTAAGGTTGGTAAAATAGAAATGATTGCATTCATCTTTATGACATATATGTGGTTGGATCCATGTCTAAATCTGGTAAACAAGGCCTGGATTAGACATTTCAAATCCCTTTATAGAATTTACATTTACTACATAAGCTTAAGGGAAATTATTTGGGGAGAGAGTACAGAATGAATAAAAATGTTGCAATAAGGTTGTAACTGAAAGTACTCCTGTCTTCAATATCAGATGAAAGAGCAGATCAAAAATAAGGTGAGCTGAGAGACAGAAATGAGAAAAGTCGGAAGCAAAGCAGAAGACTGTCCTATGAAAGCCAAGTGAAGCAAGATTTACAAGCAAAAATGTTTGAAAAAATTATGTATTTTTCTGCAGATTTGTCAAATTCTGCAAGGAATTCTTTGCGTAGGAAAACAGTGACTTACTTACCTTTGGAAAGAGCATTTTTAATTAGAAAGGGGGGAAGTAAAGATGAAGCTGTTCATAGAGGAAGTGGGATCCTTAAACTTCCCTTCCAATTTCCATACCACTATAGAACCAGTTAGCTCTTTAATGTGGGTCTTTGCTGTTAAAACACACACACACTTAGATAATTATTACCTTTCCAATTTGTCACTCTAAGTGAAATACTCACTTTTCTTTGAGTATTCGACACTCACACTTTTGTCATGACCTAGATTTGGGATTTAGCCAGGTGATTACTTTGGTCAATGGAATTGTAGGGTCTGTGAATCTCACCAGTTATTAATCTATGCTTGCACCGTTGTGCTAGATATTTTGCGTTTGGTATTTTTTATGAAAAGATCACATCATGGTTTGTCTCACAAACCACAATTGCAGAATGAAAGACATGGAAATAATTTACTATGCATAAGGAAGAGAAAATAGATTTACCATTCATTAAAAGCAAGTGAATCATCATAAAGGTCTTTGTTACTGTCATCACATTGAGTAGGCTGGGGAGGAGAAAGGGGGGTGTTGCTTGAAGGGGAAGCAGAAGAGGCAGGCACACTTGGTGTTTCTCTGTGAATAAACATTATGTTTCTGTTTTCCACTCTTTCTTTTACTTTCCTCTAAAAATATTTCTTCATGATACCAATCCTACTTCTATAATTTCAGGACCCATGTAATAGAAGAATCCATGTTGTAAAAGATGTAAAAATCAGTCTGGAATAATCTGAATGCTTTTGCCAGATTATATAATGTCAATTTTTTTTCTGCAACTGCTGCTTCAATGTCCTTTTCCTCACTGTCTGGAGCTAGTCCAGGATGACTCATCTCCATCAGTGTCTTCTGTGAATGCCTCTGATGTTTATTACCTCTTCAATTTGTCCAAGATCCATACCTTGAAATCCTTCACCACTAACTTTTTATGCCATATTCAAAACCTCTTTTATGATTTCCTTAATTGGCTCTATTTAAATCCTGTGGGGTCAGGAACAACATCTAGACACAGTTTTCTCCAGCAGAAATTTATTGTGTCAGGCTTGATGGCTCTCAGGGCTATTTCCATAACAATGATGCCAGCTTCAGGAAGGTGGTAATTCTTCCAGGCCTTCAGGATGTTCTCTCTGTCAGGGCTCTCTTCTACTGAATTGACAATCCTTTCCATAAAGTATTATGTGTAATAAGACTTAAAGGTCATTATGATCCCATAAATTAAAGACATTGTGTTTGGTGCCAATCAATTTGACAATTTTGTTATTGAACTCACAGGCTTCTTAGTGTCCAGGGGAATTGCCCAATGCCAACATAACTTTAAAGGTATTCTCATACCCTTCTCACAAAGGTAATCCAGACTCAGGGGCAAAGTTTCTAGAATGGTGAGTGACCAATTTTTACAGTGACATGTAATTACTTGAAAGAACTATTCATGAGGAGATTATTAGAATCTCACAGAACTTTAGGCAGATTTTCACAACACTTGAACTCGCCACAGTTGCAAGGGGAGAGAGCTATGAAATTATTACAGCAGTATGTTGTGTGCCACAGTTAATTGTATGTATTGTACGCAGTTATACACTAATGCCACATCTTTACATTTGTTTGTATTTCTCTTGACCACAAATAAAGCCATATACGCTGTGTGTTCTTGTGCACAATGTTTGATGGTTTTCATATTAGATTTGTTATTGTATATCTTTATGGTAGTAAAAGATAAAATTGCAGATTTGTCAAATGCAAGACTAATGTAATGTATATATATACGTATAGTATACATGTGTGCATTCTTGACATACATTCCTTTTTTTTTTAGCATTTCTACGCTTTGCGCTTTATGTGAAGGTTTTTTGAAATCATAACAAATATCCCAAAACTTTATCTATTCATTGGTTACATTTTAAATTTTTTTTAAATTTCAAATTAAGATCAGTGTACAAATTGTTCTCACTGGAAAGGTAAAGTTCCAGTTGTAAAGGAACCTCTCACCCAGGGGGTGAGGTATACACCCATGCATGCACACATTGGATGAGATCCCACTCAGGGGGTGAGGTATACACCCACGCATGTGCATATTAGATGAGATCCCACCCAGGGGGTGAGGTATACACCCACGCATGTGCACATTGGATGAGATCCCACCCAGGGGGTGAGGTATACACCCACGCATG
>CAUYRH010127955.1:0-18263 GCA_963574655.1 Perodicticus potto | reverse complement strand
AACAATAAACAAATGGGACTTAATTAAACTGAAAAGCTTCTGTACAGCCAAGGAGACATTAACCACAGCAAATAGACAACCTATCCAATGGGAAAGGATATTTGCACATCTTGAATCTGACAAAAGTTTAATATCCAGGATCTATACAGAACTTCAATTAGTCTACAAGAAAAAACCCAACAATCCCATACATCAACGGGAAGAGAGATGAATAGAATCTTCTCTAAAGACAGATAAATGGCCAGTAAACACTTCAAAAAATGCTCATCATCCCTAAGTATTAGAGAAATGTAAATTAAAACCACCCTGAGATACCATCTAACTCCAGTGAGAATGGCCTATATCACAAAATCTCAAAATTGCAGATGCCGGTGTGGATATGGGAAGAAAGAAACACTTTTACATTGCTGATGGGACTGCAAACTAATACAACCTTTTTGGAAGGAAGTATGGGGAAAGCTCAAAGAACTCAACCTAGACATCCCGTTTGATCCTGCAATCCCGTTACTGGGCATCTATCCAGAAGAAAAAAAAAAAACTTTTATTATAAAGACACTTGTACTAGGCTGTTTATCGCAGCCCAAATTACAATTGCTAAGATGTGGAAACAGCCTAAATGTCCTTCAACCCAGGAATGGATTGGTAAGCTATGGTATATGTATACCATGGAATATTACTCAGCTATCAAAAGCAAAGGAGACTTTGCAGCATTTGTACTAACTTGGATGGAGGTGGAACACATTTTTCTTAGTGAAACATCACAGGAATGGAGAAGCATGAATCCTATGTATTCAACTTTGATATGAGGACAATTAATGATAATTAATGACACAGTGGGACATGGGGGAAGGAGAGAGCAGACAGAGAGAGAAGGAGGGAGGGGATAAGGGAAAGAAAACAAAAAAAAAATGAAAGAAAATTAGTGACTAATTCTCACATAAATTGGATTCAATTTTGACCAAAATACATTACTTAAAAATTAATTTTTAATTCAACTTAATATGTTGTTTAGGATATTGCATCCTCACTTATAAGTGAAATATGTTTGTAATTTCCCTTTATAACAATGTATTTTCTCCAATTTCAGTATCAGGTGTATCCAGATCAAGTAGAATGATTTTGAAATATTTCTTATTTTTATATTGTCTATAAGGTTTGGCATGATCTGTTTTTTGAAACTTTCTTACTTTTATTTATATAATATTAGTTGTCTATTTTTTGAGACTTTGGAAAAAAAATAAAGAAGTTAACTGATGACTTCATACTGAGGCTGAGAGTCAAAGCATTCCATAATAGACACACTCTTATTTGACAATGTGAACATTACTTTGTTGGCATTATTATCACTAATATTGCTTAATATTTCAATGCAGTAATCATCTGTTTTCTTTTCTGAATGTATTTATCTTCATTCATTCTTTACGTGGTTTTTGTTTCTAGTCCCTATCTTAAACATTGTTATTGTTATTAAATTTTAAGCCTTTTATATTCTGTGAAGGCAAAAAGTGGAAAACTAATAAACACATGTATATGTAAAAATTTAAACAAAATGTATTCCAGGTGTGCAGCTCTGTGCACTGAGGTCCTAGAAGCAAATGCAATTTTTTTTTTCAGAATTACCCTCAGTTTTCTTTATGATAACAAATTTTGCCTGAGCAATTTTGAATTTATACTCTTTTATTATCATAAAAATACCAAATTTCCTCAATTTCAGCAGATATCTACTCATATTTCATTGAGAAGATCAAGGGATATCTGAATTTTATGTGCATTCCTCAAATGTTATGCATTCTATTACATTATCTTTGATTTCAATGTATTCTCTCTACCCTAATTTCTGGCCTGGTGGGACCCATCTCTTTTCTAAATTAAGTCTAATTTGGCTAGGCACCAGTAGCTCAAATGGCTAAGGCGCCAGCCACATACACCAGAGCTGGCAGGTTTGAATCCAGCCCAGGCCTGCCGAACAACAATGACAAGTACAACCAAAAAAATAGCTTGGTGTTGTAGCGGGCGCCTGTAGTCCCAGCTACTTGGGAGGCTGAGGCAAGAGAATCACCTAAGCCCAGGGGCTGGAGGTTGCTGTGAGCTGTGTGACGGCACTCTACCCCCCCCAAAAAGTCTAATTCCTTTGCTTGGCCTTGAGTCCCTCCCTTTACACCTCTGATAAACTCTGCTTCACAAATTTCTCCTACTTTCTTTCATTTTTCTTCTCACTCCTTTTTTTCCCCCTTCTCGTACATTTGTTTGCATCTCTACAAACTTTTCCACTAATAATATGTATTTTTTATCAATTTTTACAAGTTTTTAAATTCATTTTCCTTCCTTTGACCACAAATATCCTAATGATCCAGTTACCTACGTTTGATGATAATTAATAAATTCTTATTCATTCAATCCTAATACATTTACTAACTCTTGTCACTTGCTAACCTTTGTATACAATTTGACATTCTTTGCCTTGTTTGTCTTGTTGAAAGATCAAGTATTTCTTTCGCTTACTACTTTTTGTATTTTCTTTCTCCTCATAGCATATTTAAAAATTTAACATAAGTATTACCCACACTTTTTGCTTTTGCTCTTTTTCTACTTTTCTCTTTTCTGTAATCTTGCTCACTTATGTGGCTGCATTATCACCTTCACACAGGTACCTTTCCTCAGGTAACTTCCACATCTAGACTTTATATTGAGTGTCTCTTCTGGGATGTCATGCAAGCACCACATCCTTGCATCTAAATTGCAGCAACATCTTGAACTTCTTCTCCCCCTCCCAAGTACTGTCTGAGCTCTTCTTTGCAACTTCAGTTTTGATAGAAACGTTACCATCAATCTTCAAGTTACTTAGATTTAAAATTTGGATGTAACATTTCCCTTTCCTAGCACTTCAATAACTATTTCCAAAATATTTCCAATACATTAATAATTTGGTTTTATTTAATCTTTCATTTCTTTTCTTTCCTTTTCTTTTCTCTCTTTGGCTACCACCCTGTTTCATACTCGGTGGGCTGTTCATATAGTTGAGGAAGTGTGCATTGCCCAATTTTAATGGTGGTTGTCAGAGAGAATATTACATTGTGTTCCATCAGTTCTATATTGAAAAACCCGCAAAAATGCACACAGCATTCCCATGCACCCTCACTAGCTAAACCATTGACACTGATTCATGATCAGTCTGACTTGTGGTCTGCTGATTATCGCCCACAGACTTTAGTTTCTATCGTACCATTGTCCCAGTTGAAAGTCTCCTGTCTTCATCATATATCACAGAAGACATCAATTTCTTCATGTTGTAATGAAAGTCTTTGTCACTATGCCTCTAACTTGCATCCAAGCCCCCAAAATGGATCTTCTGGTCTTGTGAAAGTCAATTACAGCCTGGCCACAGAATGGCTCATGCCTGTAATCCTAGCACTCTAGAAGGTTGAGGTGGAAGGATCACTTGAGGTCAGGAATTAGAGACCAGCCTGAGCAAGAGGGAGACCCATCTCTACTAAAAATAGAAAAATTTTAACCAGGCATTGTGGTGGTTACCTGCAGTCCTATCTGTGGAAAGCCAAAGCAAGAGGAGCCCAGAAGTTTGAGGTTGTTGTCAGCTGGGCTGAGGTCATGATTCTCTAGCCATGGTGACAGAGAGAGATGGTCTCAGAAAACAAAAATAAAAACAGAAACAAAAAAAGAAACACAGTCATCTTTTGAGTATTGTCATACTCAATTAAGGGTAGTTGCTATTTGAGATACAAAATGGCTGCTATTTCACATACAAATTGGAGGTAATTTAAACACAAATGAGCTAGTTCAAGTTATCTAAGGAAGTGTACAGCAGCAGTGAAACAGCAGTACACAAAACAAAAACAAATAAATACCCCAATCTCTTAAAGTGTGCAAACCAATTCGGCTCTTCAGACTCTTAGTACCAAAAATTCCTGAGGTTTCCCTTTGGGATCGGCTGCCAGCATCTCCCAATATCTGTGTATCTCAGGTAAACATACAAAATATGAGAAAGACAGGGTAGCCTTGCTTAGGCTACTAAGCTACAGGTGGCAGAAGAGCTGAAGCGTGCACATGGAGGCGAGGGCTCACTCTTGTGAATCGGGGCGGTTCCTAGAGGAGAGATGATCAAAGGTCTCAGTTACTACTAATCCCTTCACAGGTAATGTCTCCTTCACTGCATCAAAGTCTGTTAAAATCCCCATGGTGTACTAGAGCCATTTCACAGTCATTTCCTCAATTGAAACATTCCTTGGTCATTTTAGGAGATTATGGACTCTCTTTCCTCTGAATTCCTTAGAATATAGACATATTTTATGAAAGAAAATTTTTATTTATTTTCACGTCCCACAACTGTGTCAGCACCATACATCTCCGGAAACTCATTAGCTCTTGCAGGGAAAAGTCGTGCAGCCTCATCGTCTTTTATCATCTCTTTCATTCAGCAGGAACAGCAATGTCCTCATTAGTCAATTCTCAGTAAGTGACTGTTGAGTGAAAGGAACTGGAAGTTGTGTGACTTATCCTGAATCCCTTCAAGTTACAGAGACATTCCTCCACCGCTGCCTTTACGGTCATCCTCTCCAACTTGATGCTGCTCTCTTCTTCCTTCCTTGGCTCCTCCTACTCTGAACACATTGTTTCCCCACATAAAACATTTTTTCAAATTTATATACATTTGTTATACAAGTGAAATTTTGTTACATGAATATGTTGCATAGTGATCAAATCAAGGCTTTACGGTAGTATCCAGACACCACCCATTATCTACCTCCTCCTGGTCCACACCCCTCCCACTCCCCCACCCCGTGAGTCTCCACTGCCCACCATTCCAATACTCAGCTCCCACTTATTAGTGAGAGTATGTGGTATATCTGACTTGTTTTCCTTAAGTTAATGGCCTCCTGTTCCATCTATATTCCTTCACCAGACACAATTTTATTCTTTTTATGGGTGGACAGTATTGTATTGTGTCTATATATCACATTTTCTTTATCTAATCCTCCACTGATGAACACTTAGGTTGATTTCATATCTTTGCTATTATGAATAGTGCTGCAATAAACACAGGAGCACATTTATGTTTTGTTTTGTTTTGTTTGTAGAGACAGCATCTCACTTTATCACCCTTGGTAGAGTGCCGTGGCGTCACACAGCTCACAGCAACCTCCAACTCCTGAGCTTAGGCTATTCTTTTGCATCAGCTTCCCTAGTAGCTGGGACTACAGGGGCCTGCCACAACACCTGGCTATTTTTCTGTTTTGTAGTTCTTCTGAGGCCAGGTTTGAACCTGCCACCTTCGGTATATGGGGCCAGCGCCATACTCCATGAGCCACAGGGGCCCCCATTTATGTTTTTCATATAAGGATTTGTTTTCCTTTGGGTAGATTCCCAGTAGTGGGGTTGCTGGATGAAAGGATAATTCTACTTTTAGTTCTTTGAGAATTCCCCACACTGATTTCCATGAAAGTTGTACTAACTGACATTTTCACCAACAGTGTATAAGAATTCCCTTTTCTCCACTTCCTTACCAACATCTGTTATCTTTTGTCTGTTTAGTGAGAGCTGTTCTGACGGGGGTAAGATGTTCTCATGGTGGTAAGATGTTCTCATGGTGGTTGTAACTAATGATGTTGAGTATTTTTCATATGCCTATTTTTGTGTGTCTTTTTTGAATTATGTCTATTTATGTCTTTTGCCCACTTTTTAATGGAATTATTTGGTGGTTTGTTGTTGTCGTCGCTGTTTGCATTCCTTATAAACTCTGAATATTAGTTACCCATCATATGTAAGCTACCTCAGAAGATATAGAGACAAAAGGTAGCTCCATTAGGCATTATTTAACTTAGTCTGGATTTCTTTCTAAGAACAGCTCCTTACATTTCCAACCCAGTATGACTCTAAGAGTGCACTCCATATAAATGATTGATGTCTAGATTCTGAGATGTAACAATTTGAATCAAATTAAAACCAGCCACTTAATTACCCTGTTTAATGCTTGATTATTGATTTGTATTTCTGTGGGACTGATCGTTTTTGAAGCTTGAGGTGCAATATTTCCACCTGCTGTCTCTGTTTTACAGGCAGATTTACATATTTGACTAATGTTGTTCACATCTTTATGAGATCAAAATTAATTACATCTACTAAAGGCTTATTTCAGAAGTCCCAGTTGCAGAGTCTCCTAGAAGAATTCCAAGTTTTGTCAATTCAATTTAGGTGACAAAAAATATGATAAAAAGAAACAATGAAACCTGAGTGTTGTTACAACACAAATTTAGTGTTGTAAAGAAATAGAATATGTACAGAATGAGATAGGCATGGGTTAAAAAAGGCATTATTGAAATTAAGCTGCAAGGTAATTTCACAAAAAGAGTAGGAATTTTATATTAGTTATAAATAATATAATTTTTTTTTTTTTGCAGTTTTTGGCCTGGGCTGGGTTTGAACCTGCCACCTCCGGTATATGGGGCCAGCAGCCTACTCCTTTGAGCCACAGGCACCGCCCAATAATATAATTTTTCTGTAGCCAGTCTAAAGATAGCTGGGGTTGGCTTAAGGAAAAGAAAGAAATTAAGTCACACCAAGAATGATTGTGGTTATCATTATGTCATCATGCTTCCAAGTTAAACACAGGAGACAATTCAAAGGAAAAAGAGGATGGTATGTCCCACAAAACTCGCTTGAAATGTGTCAGTTTTTATGTTAAAAAGCCTTGGAAACTAATCTGACAGCAGAATTGAGCTGCCAAAGCATAGCTTTAATTATTTCACTCTTGTGACAAGAAATGTCCAGTAAATTATTGTTATCTATTAGTGTTATTAACATGTTGTCAAAGTGTATATATATGCTAGGTTAAAATAACATACTCTGGCAAATCATGCATTCTCTGTATACAGTAAATTTTTTCATTAAGTATTCTGAAATTAAACGAATACCATCTGTAAAGCACACAAAATCCTGGAGTTACTATGGAAACAGAAGATTGGGGAGACCTCAGGGGAGAACCCCCATCAATACAAGCTGTGAGATTTTCTTCCTTAGTTCACTCTCATTTCACCCAGTTTCTTGGGCTTAGTTTGTCATTAACGTTCTCAGTGAAATTTTCAAAGTGCTTTGCAGGGCTTATTTTTCTATCATCACCCCAGCAATTTAAAATCGGGTAAACACCATCAGGCCCCATTCACTTATGCAAGGACTCATGATTCTAATTGCTGTTCTGTAAGTATTATATATTGTTTGCACAAAATAGCGCTGCTTTGCCTTCCGATAATCAGTTCAATGACAGCCGCGGTGAGTATCCTCCTGCCAGGCGGTGTCAGCTGCATCCTCAGAGCTTTCTTGTCTTCCTTTGTGAGTGCTAATTATCTCAGTCTCTGATCTTAATATTTATGCTGGAACATCTGTGTTTCATAGACCATGATGCAAGAAGGCACCTGGATTTCTTCTGTTAGGTTTAAACCCTTGGCTTTCACCTATTTTATTACCAGGCCATAAGCCACCTTCTGTGCAAACATTTTAGGACAATGTTGGTGGGGTAATAGATGAACCCCAGGATTTCAGTGGCTTAACACATCAGGCATTTATATTCCATTCACACCAAATCCAAAATGTGAGCTCCTGATTGGCTGAATCTTTCCTCCACACAACAAGGAGGAAATCCAAGTTCTTCCTTCCGGTGACTCTGTCCACTTCTATACGTGACTTTCAAGGTTGATGCCGTTGCCTGCATCTCATTCAGTGAAAATGACAAAAGCTTGAAGCACACGCGGGAGGTTGCCATGAGCCAAACTTACCAGAGACATACACCCACTCCGCTGTGTCCCACTGCCTTGAATTCAGTCACCTGACTTGTTCACAGGTAAGGAAGAGTGGCAGATTCATCCAGATTTGTGCCCCTAAGTGAGAGGAAGCAGGTTTGATGTCCAGCCAGCCAATCTCTGCTTCACTATGTGAGAGTTGCAGTAGACAGTTGTTTAGGAGTATATTTTAGTGAGTTAATATTCTGATTCACTTACTACAGCTCTTTCTGTACCTGCTTAATAATTGCAAATGACGGAGAATGTGTTGCCCTTGTCAGCATTTAGAGGTGAGAAAGGCTTCGGAGGAGCTGATGCTCAGGTTGTCCAAGGCCCTGTGCTTTGTTCTCTTTAGTAACGTGGATAATATTAGACCAAGTCAATTTAGAACTTTAATCTTAAACATGCACACAGATTCAATCCTTTAGTGGGGGGTTCTTTTTTGCCTACCAGATAAGAGGTTACAGGTGGTCCCAACCTTCAACTTACAATGGTGCAAAAGTGATATGTATTTGGTAGAAATTGTACTTCAAGTATCCACATTACCATTCTATCTTTAACTTTCATAATAACTATTATGACTAACATAATAACTATTATGACTAACTATTAATAACTATTTTTATTGTAAAATAGGCTTTGTGTTAGACAATCTTGCCCAACTATGGGCTAATGTAAATGTTCTGAGCATATTTCCCATAGGCTAGGCTGAGCTACAGTGTTTGGCAGGTTAGGTATTAAATGTGTTTTCATCTTATGGTATTTTCAACTTACGATGGGTTTAATCAGGACATAACTCCATCATAAGTCGAGAAACATCTGTATTTCACTCAAGCCATGAAGTCACAGATTCATTTATTCATCCACTTACCTTCTCACTGACCTAACCCCAAACCATTACTGCCTTATACTGTGTCACTACAAAATGTTGGACCAGACTGTGTTACCGTCCATTATTTCACTTCCAAGAATTGCAGCTGACTGTGCCCTTTCTGATTCACCCACATGAGTTTCAACTTGCTTGGATTATCAGTCAGTGCTGGGAGGTTTCATTTGCTTCTGTCTGTGCAAATTTTATGGTTCTTGATTTTTGTGTATACAGTTCCCTGAAAAAAGAAAAAGACTTCAGTCGGATGTGCTTCTTTACTCTAAAAGTTTTCAATCCGACGAGGAAAAATAAAAAAAAAATTCATACAAACAAATAGTATTTAACAGAATTATTCATGATTTAATGGAAATATATATGATATGCTACTATGATATAGTACTCCATAATCCCACCCACTATCTCAGGCAATTCAAGTAGAGATAATGACTTCATTCACATTCTTGTTGTTTAAGAAATCAAAGAAAATACATTAAATATGAGTTCTGAGTGGTATTTCCTGATTTGCCACTTTTCTATCTTCAAGCCAAAGTAATTCTTCTTTGCCCCGAAAAGACCCATGTGTTACCATACTACTAATACTTAAAAATGGAGACAAGGCATTGTTATTTAAAGCCATATTTATGCATTGAAGCAAGCATCTGCAGGTGTTTCTCTAAGGAAAGCTGGTGGAATCACTGCACGTCAGGGCAGTGTGCCCAGTCCTGCAAATTAACTTCCTGCTCTCTTGCAGACACATGTCAGGATTTTGGCTGTGAAGCCCCTGCAGGTTGTGTGAAGCTGCCTGGTTCTAGGTATTGGACTGCAATTCCTGAGACGCTTTTTCCTGGTCAGACATTTAGCTCAGCACATACATCTTTTATTGCTCCTCTGATAATTCTGTAAGAAGGAATCACATCCACATATGAAAGTTTAAAATCTACAGGTATTCTACTTAAAAAGTGGCAGCTGGATATTCTGGATGCTAATATATGTGTAAGTATCAAAATTAACCTTGTACAATTTGGAATATTTGATATGTTTTATAATGAGTCTGGGGACTACCAGCTCTAGAACTTTTCAAAATAGAGTTGACTGTTGATTTTCAGTTTGTTCACCTTTTTTGTTGTAGGGACAGAAGTAATGATGTCCAAGCTCCTTACTTATTGGAAAAGTTGGAAATCTTTGCCTTTACTATTTTAATTGACAAAGTCTATATTTTAGAAAAATTTTAGGTTACAGAAAAATTGAGCAGAAAGTATAGATAGTCCCTCTATGCCTCCAAATCACCCAAACATACACAGTCTCACCTATTATTGACATTTTGCATTGGTGTGCTACATATGTTATAATTTATAAGCCAATACTGATACATTGTTATTAACTAAAGTCCATAGTTTACATTAGGGTTCACTCTTTGTGTTGTATGTTCTATGAGTTTTGACAAATATATAATGACATGTCCCCACCACTGTGGTATCATATATATGGCTTCCCTATCCTAACCATCCTTTATTCTCCACTTATTCATCCCTCTCTTTATTCCCCCCTCCAGTTACTACTGTTTTACTGCCTCCATGGATAAACCTTTCTTTCCAAAATGTCAGTTGAAACCGTACAGCATGTAACATTCTCAGATTGGTTTCTTTCACTTAGCAACATGCATATACATTTCCTCTGTGTATTTTTGTGGCTTCATAACTGATTTCATGTTAGTGCTGAATAATATTCTATTGTATAGATGTAACACAGTTTATCCACTGACTTATTGAAGAATATCTTGATTTCTTACAGTTTGGGGCACTAATGAATAAATTTTCAATAAACATTGTGTACAGAACACAACAAAAACAAAAAACAAAATAGAGTTGACAATGGATTGATTCACTATCTTGGGATATAGGATTGCTATAGTAAATTCCATTAACTGATTGTTAAATATGATATCTGTTTTCTCTTCAGTATAAGGACATTAACAAGAAATGAGAGTAATAGGGTTTCATTTGAACTCAGATGACTTAAAAACTATTTTATCTGAAAACCGCTCATCTAAAAACAGATTTTAAAATGTTCACATGAACAAAAAAATGTTTACATGATAACTAATTTTTGTAATCCACTTAAAGTTTAACATAATTTTAATTTTGTAACCACTTTTATTACTAATTACATAAATTTAATAATTTAAAAATGGAAATATTTTTGCCTTAAAAATCTTCCAATTTAGATATTTCAAACTGAATGTCCTATAATCGCAATGCTATACAAACTCTAGGGCTTGCTAGTATTCTTGTAAGGGTGCTTATAGAAATCAACTTCCTAACATGTCTTGAAATATTTTGGTAGAAACATAGCTAAGGAAGGGACCGTATCAGTCAGGTAGCCAAAGCATTACTGTGCTTTGGTAGTAATCCAATATGCCAGGGTTTTAGGACACGGGGTAGTCTTCACTCAGGCTGCATCTGTGTCATAAGTTACTGTTCCATGTTTTCCTTTTCTGAGGACCTTGAGTGAGGGATGCCTCATAATTTAGATTGGTTACTGGTTACTGTTACATGGGAAGATGAATAATTTACACCACCTCTTAAAGTCCTCTGCATGAATGATAGGCTCACCTTGTGTAGTAGGCTGTATTAGGTTAAAAACATTGCACGGCAATGTCAAACTTCCAGAGACAAAGAATTAACCATAATTCAACCATGTGTCTAGAATAAAGAGAACCAGATATGTATAAGTGAGCAGAATCAATGTATACCACAGGTTATTAAATAAGGAAAGAAAGAAAAGGAAAAGGAGGGGATAGAGGTAGGGAGAATGGAAAGGGGGAGGGAGATGGAGGAGAAAGGAGGAAGGAAAGAAAGAAAGGGAAGGATGGAGGGGAGGGAGGGAGGAAGAAAAGAAACCTCCTTAAATACTTCTGAGTGTGTCCATGTCTCCTTAATAGCAATGCACACAAATATTGGTTTACACATAAAATTTATTAGGTGGGTTAGGAAAGCCTTCACAGATAAGATGCCATTTCAGCATGATTTTGAAGGAGAGGAGTAGTAATTTATTTGCAGAAAAAGAGGTTGAAGGGATTCCAGGCAGGAGATGAGTTTGACCAAAGACATGGCGCTAACAATGAAGGTGGTAATTAAGCTAAAGAAAGGTTTTATTTTTTGCTTATTATTTTACTTTTTAATCCCTGAATGATATAGCCCAGATTATTGTCATCAAATATTTACTCTCACCTCCTTCTGCTATGGGACAAATACACATTTCCACCTCATTGATTTATTTTAGGCTTGGCCTTGTGACTGTTCTGATTAATGAAAAATGGGTAGAATTGCCAGGGTGCAAATGTTGAGCTTAGACTTCGACATGCCACATGTTTTTGTGTGTTCCCTGGCAGAATCTGGACCTCTTAGACGAGTGTGTTCAGTGTCCCTCCTTTCCCTCCATCCTGGACTGTGCACTGAGATGTGTGAAGCAAAGTCACCCCAGAAAAAGCAGACCCATGACAAACCTGCAGACCTATGAATGGTGTAACAGATACTTATCATTTCACTGAAATGTGTGGGGGTTGCTTTATTACATAGCATTATTATGTCAGCAGCTGACTAATACAATAGGAACCTTATAATTAATATTTTTAGGAAATAAGGTTTTTTAAGTCAAATAATTTAAATAAGAAAAATGAATCTGTAATTTATTTTACTTATACATAAGCAGGTTGGTAAATGGGAAGAGGGCATGGGTTTGCACTGTTAAGAAAAAATCCAGACATGACAGCTTTTGTCTGTTATTCTGCAAGCTTCTGCTGGATACAGTAACCCGGATGAGAAGGCCTTTTCCTGGGCTGGCTTTTTATTTTCTGTCACCTCTATCATCTTTCCTTATCCCTCTGATTATGGGTATTAACAGGTGAGTAAAAGCTAGATTGTTCTTCATGCATTAAATTAAACTTTGTCTGAGTTACATGCACCATCAGTTTCATATTCAATGCCACAACTCTCATTTTCAATACAGATTTTAAAACCGTAATGAAAACTGTAATGAAAACGAGGCTCTGGAAAAAAATGGAATTGATTCTGGAACTTGACTCTACCAATTACTAGCTATGTTGCCTTAGGCAATTAAATGTATTTAAGCTTGGGTTTTGTCATATAAAAAATAAGGTAATAACATTAAGCTAATGGACATAAAGGCATTAATACCCAATACAAAAGGGAGAGGCAATGAGGACAACAATGACGATGGTTTTTTGTTGGGCATTTTGTGAAAATTAGAAGACAGGAAAGCAAATCCCTATTTATGTTGTCCTCTTACCCCCAAGTTCTAAACTTTGTATTAGTTGATTTTTAGTTGGCCTAAAAAGGAAAACATTATTCTAACACAGACACAGAGAGAATTCTAACCTGTCCTAAGTGTACCTTATTGTTTTCAGGACACAATTGCCTTTTTGGTAAAAGTACAGAACTAAAACTGTTTTGACTAAAAACCGCACGAGGTTAGAATAATTGAAAACTGGTATAATTATTTTCCTCTTGCAAATAATACGAATACATTGTAGTTTCCAATATGCACAAAATTTGAATCAACTGAATATCTTTCCTTGATTCATTAAGAATTCAAAGCTTCCTCGTTCCTCTTCCCCATCCAGGTAACACCTCATCGCGGACTGCACCTGTCAGAGGAGCAGGTCACTGAAGCTGCTGTCCTGTTGTCCTGTCTTCTCTGGGCCGACAGGCTGTCACCTGGAAATACATCCAATTGTATAATCAGCTTTAGAAATGAAGATGATGCAAGTATAAGTGGCCACGTTTTGCCAGATTCCCCACCAACATTTCTCTTTGAGTTTTTCTTAGTGTCCTTTTTTCTTTAGGTTTAACGACGGCTGCTGAGGCCTATTCCTCCGCGGCGGGTCTCAGGTGAGTACGCATGCGTGTGTGTGTGTGTGTGTGCGCGCGCGCGCGCGTGTGTGTGTGTGTGTGTGCGTGTGTGTGTGTGCGTGTGTGTGTGTGTGCGCGTGTGTGTGTGTGCGCGCGCGCGCGCGCGCGCGTCTACCGGACGCACGTTCCACGTGCCCGCTGCGCTGTGCCGGGGGCGTAAGGGCAGCGGGTAGGGTGAAACATGAATTGCCAAAGGTCCTTGAAATCAAATCCAAGAAGAAAAATAGCTTTTATTAGGCAAGGTTCTTGGTTGCAAACGCAACTTGGCTCTCGGTAACTCAAGCAGAAAAGGGACTTTATAGGCCTTTGAAATGAAGATTCTCAAAAGTAAGAATGTGGATTGAGGCACAGCCGGGGACTCAGCCTTGGAGCCGGCCTCGCCCCCTCCGCTCCCTGCCGGCTCCTGGGCGGCCTCGCCGACTCTGCCCTGCGCCCGCGGCTCTATAGGGGCTCTAAGCGATAGCAGGTGCATTTCTATGCGTGTGAGCGAGTGCGCTGTTCACATCTTCACGCTCACTTACGGCTCTACCGCCGTGGCTGACATGGCCTTCCCCTTCTCCAACTGATCAAGCATTAAAATTTATACCAAGAAGGTCATATCTTTCCTCCTTCCCTGATCATCTGAGACTGGTATCTCTTAATTCTGTGCTAATTACACCACCTGGTGCATCCTCTTCCAGCACTTACTACATGATTCTCTATCCTCAGCATAAAACATAATGCCTATCAAAAACCAGATGGTCAATAGTGACACATTTTTTAAAATGTCAGTGTGTGTGTTTATATATATGTATAGTATTTTTTAAAGCATATTTAAAAATTTCTCATTTTTGATTTTTATAACATTGCCCTCTGATTAAATATGAAATAAATATATTCATATTTTAATAACTTGTAAATGCCTCACCTACCCTTTCCTCTTTCTATTTGGTATCTATTTATATTAGTGTGTAAATTTTGTGCTTCTACTGAAGGAGGAGTATTAATTCATTTAGCAGATTACAACTGTTGGAAATAATAGTGGCTCTCTAATATTATGTATCAGTTGAGATTTCTTAGAGAAGACCAACAGGGTAATCAATGAAACGAAAGGCTATAGTCTAACAGATGCTAGATAGTCTTCATACTGTTAAGAATACCACATTCTGGGCTTTTACCTCCTTTCTCCTTCTCACTTCCTTTTTAGCCTTTTCTCTTCTCCTCTTCCCCATCCTCCTCAGTCCTCCTTCCCTTCTCTTTTTCCTACTGTCTCTCTTTCTCCTGCGTCTTCACCATCAGGAGCAACACAGGAACAGCAGCGTCCACATATGGACGATCGTGGGCTGCAAACTCAAGTGCCGGGAACAGTGCGTGCACCAGTGTGAATGCACAGCGGACCGGTTGCCGGCGCTGAACTTCTTGGCGAGGTACCAAGCATAATGCCTATTCAGTCACTACACTGTAAAACATTGGTAAGACTAAAACAAACAAAACAATAACAACAACAACCACTTTCCCAGAAAACCCAAACTATACCAGCCAGAGTGTGTCTGCCCCTGGGTTGCCAGTTTGCTCTTTGCTCCTTGGCTATCTTGGCCTCCAAGTCTAGGTTAAAACAACTACACATATGAAAGTTGAAGACCTGATTGCTAGTCTTCCATTAACCTGTCTTACCAGAAGCAATATGCTATAGAGACTAAAGAACAGCCATTGGGCCAGACATCATCGGTGCTGTCCCCACTCCCAGGAATCACCACTGCTGTCCCCACTCCCAACAATGTGACTTTTGTCAAGTGACATGGCCCCTCTGGGTCTATTTCCTCACAGTGTCATGTAAGAATTTCATATGCAATTTAATATAAAATGCTAGAACCGTGTCAAGTATGCAATAATATATGATTCCATATTAGGCTTCATCTTACTTAGCTATAGAATACAGAGATTGTCTATATTTTTATTTGAGATTAATGTGAGGTTACAAACAACTAGGTCACAACACTGGCATTTGCTAGGCAGAGTCCCTCTAGTGGTTGTGTCCCTCACTCAAGAGGTGTGCCGTATGCCCTTACATTGTGCCACCCATTGGGAGCACACCCTGGACTTCTAGCATGTGGTCAGCCCTGAGCCTTTATGACCCTAAGCATTTTCAGTATTAGCTCCGGTGGTCCTAACAAAATTATTGCGAGAAAGACTGAAAGATTTGATAGTCCCACTTACAGTGAAGCAATGGAGTCCTACAAAGATTAAAGTTGTTTACCTGAAGTCACGTGGCCAATAGATATGAGGTTGAATTTGCATCTTTTTCTAGTGGCTGCTGTGGTTTGTAACCATCAGTTCTCATCTTTAAGACTATGACAATCATTTTACCAGTTTCTTAAAATGTTGACAAGTATCTGGTCTCGGCTGAGTCCTTTTCCAGAATTGCATCTGCTGAAGAAAGTCACCTCACTCAAAGTCCAACCCTCTTCCACAGGGAGGCCCATCCAGGTCTGGATAGAGTGGGGCAGAGGCTCAGGTCTCTCCTCAGTCTGGAAGGACGAGGCAGGGCCTTCTTGAGTCCCACCAATGCCACAGCTGTGACTCCCTCTCCAACTTCTGCTTCATGCTGGTGTCATTATTTCTCCACATGTGCTGCCCAAATAAACTGCTTGCTCCCAGACACTCACCTCGGAGACTTTCTCAAGGACTCCAAACTGTAACATTTTGGAATCCTTCAAAGTCTTTCTTTGTGGGAATAAAAATGAGAAGTCAGGACCATAAACAGAGCAAAGCAGAAATCAGCTTATAGTTATTATTTTTTGTGATGCCATCAAAGCCAAGTCCCCAAATAAGATCACAATTTTAAATTTAGTTTTACTATCATAAAAATACATAAAACATTCAACTTCTTAAAAAAATAACTTTTATGTAAATAAGACATTAGAGATTTTAAGACTATAAACTGACTCCATGCTGGTATATCCAGGTGTTGCTTATACTGAAAATGAGTCAACTGCAATAGCTGGTATATTTTGCTTCTGCTTAAATTGGTCTTGACAATTTGAATGCTTATACAACTCGTCAGAGTAGTAACCTTGGGAAGAAAAATATCTATACACATTGCTAATCTACACAAGGACTAGGAAAATCACTTCTTCTTACAAGAAGAAAGTACACCATCAGTCAAACAATTTCTATTCTGTCTAGTCTAGATTTTGAATAGGCCTAGGAAAAGGGGGCATCACATTATTGCTAAGCATTTATGACAGTAAAGGAACATTTAAATTCCAAGGAATGTAAAAGAATGAGGTAACTTAATTATTGCTCCTAAGGGGAGCCTTAGGCCTAGACATGATACCAAGCAAAATTTAGTGATGTGAATTTAAATTAGTGAATATATTTCTATTTCAATTTAGAAGCTGATTTTTAGGATCCTATTTGGGTGCAAGTTTTAGCCTTTTTGGATTATTTAAATATTCTTTAAAGAGCATGCTCTATGTCCTCCAAATTAGATGCTGTTTAATTCAGTATTTGGTTGAGTACCATATGTTGGCATATCAATTTGTATTTCTATTAAAAACATTTTGTAGAACCTTCAAGAAATAGATATCAAATGTAAATCATTATTCAAGGTATATTAGTTTGCCGGGGCTGCCATAATAAGCACCAATAAACACCATAGCATGGATGACATAAACAACAGAAATCTCACTCCTCCAGCTCTGTAGACCTCACTCCTTGACTTACAGATCGTTACCTTCCCAACGTGACCTCACATAGATGCTGCTTGATTGTGTATTTTTAGTGTATTAATCTCTTCTTGTGAGGACATTAGTCATACTGATTAGGGACTAACCATGTGACTGCATTTTACCTTAATTACCTGTGTAAGAACCATTTCCCTAAATGTTATCATTCCCAGAGGTTAGCAATTTAACATGCAAATTTTGGGGAGGCACAAACAAGCCCATAAGAGATGGAATATGTATTTCAGCATCACGTCAATTTATTGAATATGTTAAGTAAGTGGGTTCTATGGAATAATGAAAATGAAGTGCTCATGGTTTCAACTATAGTCATGACATTCTCTAATTGACGTACAACAGAAGCAAGAACCCTCAACCACTCTGCTCTCATAAGTACAGGAATCATGGGATGCTTACACAATAACCCCACTAAGAGAATGTTATTTAAAAAGGAAAAAGTTGAGTAGAGTTTGCCTGTGAAACTTTCTGTTTTTTTTTAATTTTTTTTAATCGAATCATAGCTGTGTTCATTAATGCAATCATGGGGTACAATGTGCTAGTTCCCTATACAATCTGCAATATTTTCAATAAACTGGTTAACATAGCCTTCATGGCATTTTCTTAGTTATTGTGTTAAGAACTTTATGTTTTGCATTTAGTAAGTTTCACCTGTACCCTTGTAAGATGCACCGTAGGTGTGATCCCACAAATTACCCTTCCTTCACCAACCCTACCCTCCCTTGCCTTTTTCTCCATATTCTTGTGCTAGAATTGGGTTATAGCCTTCATATGAAAGCGATAAACTAGTTTCATAGTAGGACTGAGTACATTAGATACTTTTTCTTTCATTCTTGAGATACTTTGCTAAGAAGAATATGTTCCAGCTCCATCCCTCTGTATCTTTTCTATATGGCCAAAACCTATCAGATAATCTATCAGTTCAGTATTTTTCTTGAAGCTCTCCTTCCTCCTG
>CAUYRH010127952.1:0-10071 GCA_963574655.1 Perodicticus potto | reverse complement strand
GCATTTATTTAATCATACGGAATTATTTCCTTCTAATCTTTCTTTTTCATCTGGAGGGCATGGATAATTCTTTGTGTTTTTATACCTGAGAGCATTGGTTGGCACCTAGAGGATATTATTGAATATTCGTTGAATGGGTAGACCCAAGAATCACATAATTCATAATTTATGAAAGGAAACTTCTCCCTAAACACTTCCTCAAAAGAGTGAAATATTTCTCTGTTCTCTTATCCCACCTCCAATGCTTCTTGGGGAGTCTTGAACAAAGAAGGTATTTAATCATGTTGGCATCTCTGTTATGATGTGCATTTAATGGAGGTTGCCTTTAATACTTCTTTTTATTTTCAAGTCAAAAGACTTTAGTTTTACTTTTAGTTCTGTTCTTTTCGTGAACTTGGATAAATGAATACTTTCACCTCTCTTAGCCTCACTTGCCATGTCTCAATCATGTGAATGATAAAACTTACCGCAGAGCCTTATTTAGAAAATTCGTATCATCTAGGTCAAGAACTGTTGGATTTGAAATGGTCAAGTAGGTCTTTTCCGAAGGGTGAGATTCGCAGTTGTTCAGAGTCCTCAAGTTGGAAGAAAATGGGGAAACAGTCTCAGAAAAGTTTGATGGGATATACAGTTAGTTTTGGGGCCTCTGAGTAATAGATAATCTTGAAAAATTGAAAGGGGTTAATACATAACAAAGAGAGGCCATAATCTTTCCCCCCTTTCCTTTCTTCCGGAGACATCTAACCACACCTAGCAAAATTCAGGCAAAATTCACTTGTTGGGCCTGCACCTGTAGCTCAGTGGCTAGGGCATGGGCCACATACACTGGAACTGAGGAGTTTGAACCTGGCCCTGGGCCTGCCAAATGACAACTACAAGAACAACAAAAAAATAGTTGGGCGCTCTGGCAGGTGCCTGTAGTCCCAGCTATTTGGGAGGTTGAGACAAAAGAATCGCTTAAGCCCAAGAGTTTGAGATTGCTGTGAGCTGTGATGCCAATGCACTCTACCGAGAGTGACATAGTGAGACTCTGTCTTAAAAAAAAAAAAAAATAAAAATTCATTCGTTGGTTTCATCCAATTGACATGTTTCTGTCAATGTAAGCCTCAGGCAGCTTAGATACAAATCAGCACAAGAGTCAGCCTTTTTTCCCCCGGGGAGACCCAGAGAATATGCTTGAATCAGGAAGGGGATTTGAAGGTGAGTGAAAAACAAAATTCCATAGTGTAGTCTAGAAATATTGTGGGTACACCAAGGGCTACTTCTGCATCTGATGGCAGGTGTCAAATATCTTGCAAATAGTAACGAAACAAAACAAAACATAGACATCTACTTTGCTTGCTGGTTGTTTTCTTGTTTTAAGTGTAAAAAGTTGTATAAGAGACTCTCTGTGGCAATAATTACCCTATTGTACAGGCACACATTCTTTTTCTCTGTGAAAGTAACTGTAGTTATTTAATTTGATCCTCACAGTGAGTCCTTGGAGATAGTTAGGGCTGATATTTCTACTCTGTTTTATAGCTAAGGAAAGAAATGTTCAAGTCCAAAGACGTTGACTTAGCTGCCCACGGTCACCAAGTGAGAAGGAGGGGTAGGACTTGGACTCTGGTCTTCTGATTCTAAATCTTCAATGAACAACAAAGGCTGTGTTCTCTTCCCTTCCTTTGCTTGTATTATCCCCTCTGCCTGGAGCACTTTAAAGGAAAGGACGAACTTTCTAAAAGCCACATTATCCAGAGAAGGGATGAGGTAATGAGCTCCTCATTGCTGGAGATGGGTAAGCCGAGGATAAACCACTTGGCAGGGATATTGTAGCTGAGATCCAACTGTTGAATGGTAGATTGAACTTGATAGGCTTAAAGACCCTTCCAAATGTGAGAGCACTAGAATATCATTCACCTGAAAGCCCTAGAGCAGTGGTTCTCCACCTTCCTAATGCCACGGCCCTTTAATACATTCCTGTGGGTCACGACCCACATGTTGAGAACCATTGCACTAGAGAAACATGCAATCCTTGGACGTGGAGGCCCAGCTGAGAGAGCAGAAGTATAGGATATAGAATCTAAGTCAGAGGAGACCCTTCATTCAGTTCACAGAATCCAGAGCATCATAGCTAGGCTTCCTGTGCCAACTGTGGAAAGCCCCTTCTCACCTTCCCATCCATGCTTCTTAGGACAACCCCAGTAACTTGAAAAAGAACCTTTAGGTCTATCTGGCTCTGAGAATCTGGAAGTGCTGCATATGGTGGCTCCTGGGGTGGGTGGGGCTTGGAGTGGGTTTTAGGAGGATCTCTTACAGAGATGTGGAGGACTAAAGATAACTGGCTTGAAGGTTTAGCCTGGTGACTTAACAAGAGTCTGCCAGGAGAAACAATTCACTTGAAAACATAACTGGTGAAACTCAGGCACATATTCTCAACAGTGAGCAATGGGCCAACCCCCTCTTGTTACTGATTCTTGGAACAGAGCTGAAGTGGGCAGAGCACAGACTGATAGCACTTTAGGGTTGAACAGCTTCCAGTTGAAATTCTGGTTCTGTCACTGATCCATGAGGCATCTCTGTGAGTTATTCACCTGCCATTCTCCATCTACTTATTTACAATTTGTGAAATGTTTATGCACACCTCTCAGAGAAATGAATGAAATGACAGATGTACACGCATACACGTGGTGCAAAATAGGTATTTAATAAGTTCCAATTTCTTGGCCCCTTCATGGAGAGAAATACATGTCTAGTTACTAAAATACAAAATGTTGTATATCATCAAGGGCACATCACTAAAAAAACAATTAAGAAACTGTTTACTGCTTTTCTTAGACTATTTAAGCCGGGTCCAATGGCTACTATTTATCATCCATCATCTAGTACTCTTTGAAGCAAAAATTGGGAATCTGTGGGTCATTAATTTGACTCAAAGGGTCACTGTGCCCAAGGCCAAAGAAGTTCTTTGCTGTTTTGCCCAACTCTGGGAGCTCCTCCCCTCACCCCATGCCCCCTGTCAACAAGACTGATGAAGTCAATATCCCCTCTCCCCAGCTACAGCTCAGTGAGCAGACGCCAATCAGCGGGATGCCCTGGTCGCCTGACTCAGGCCTCCCCAATCAGAGGCAGAGTCTGCCGTGGACAGACAGACAGGTCTGGAGAGGCTGGTAAGTCAGAACTCCCTGAGTGCCTCCACCAAAAACTGATTTGATGAGGCTGCCATTCCCGCTGTCAGGCTGTGTGTGGGATTCGTCAGGACCCAGCCTGGCTCTCCCTCACCCCCATCCCTGAGCCCAAAAGGATTTTTCTTCGAACCTGATGGCTCGGAAGGCATTGTTAAGTCCACTGGCATGTGATTCATTAATCCATGACAGCTTGTTATTCCCGAAGCATTTGGGCCCTGAACCAGGAAAGTGGGAAAGGTTTCTTGGTGCCATAACGGAACAAAAGTTCACTGGTTTATTGATTCATGACACAAATATTTACTCAGCCTGCTGTTTAACTACAGAGATCAGCTGAAGAGGCAGTTGTTTACTGGTGGGGCCTGCTATAAACAAAAGCCACTCCATAAAATGAAATTCAGAAATCCTGACTTTAGGACGATTAATATTGATTAATACTAAACATGTGATCAGGCACTTTACATGTGCCACTTGCCTCCACGAAGTCTTGGTAATCAACAGTAGTCTTCAATTTTTTAGATGAGAAAACTGAGGTTCCTAGGGGCTCACTGACTTATTTAAGATTCATAGCTAGGAGGCAGCAGAAATGGGACTTGAGCCGATCTGGCTCAAAATTCCATGATTTTGTTCTCATATGTTCATTTAGTTGTTGATGGGATAAAAAGAAGACAGAGCTGTTTATGAAGCACTTTGAAAAATGTAAAGCTCTCAGCTGGGAAGGAATACTGGCGTATTTTTTGGAGTTATCTGGAACTGCATTGGGTGTAGCTTTCGGGGGACAATGGAGCACTTGGTCGGCTGACCTCTCTTCCAAGTTCAGGAAACCTCTCGAGTTACAATCATCAGGCTGTCCTGGAGCCCTGGGATTCTGAACTATTTCCTTATGTGCCTCTCCTGAGCTGAGGCTCCTCAGTGTGAGCTGAGCCTGGTGGTACTCTTCTGCCACATGGAGAGATGGGGTCAGCCTGGACACTGCCCTGGGATTTTAATCTAAATAACCACTGGAATAGCTGCACTCAACTTGGTGAAGATGTTTATTTCTTGTATCTACTTGAAGTAAGCTTCCTTTCCAAAGGCCTCCCACTAAAGGAGATAGAGAAGTCTTTCTTATGTTCAGACACATTTCTCTTGCGCTTTTTAGCAATTAGCCACAGAAGTTGAGCTTTTCAGACTCAGAAGACCTGCAAATAGTGTTTTAAGAGTCAATATGGAGTTAGCAGGCTCGGCGCTTATAGCTCAGTGGCTAGGGCACCAGCCATATACACCAGAGCTGGCGGGTTCGAATGCAGCCTGGGCCCGCCAAACAACAATGACAACTACAACCAAAACATAGCTGGGTGTTATGACAGGCACCTGTAGTCCCAGGTACTTGGGAGGCTGAGGCAGGAGAATCACTTGAGCCCAAAAGTTTGAGGTTGCTATGAGCTGTGACACCATGGCACTCTTCTGAGAGTGACATAGTAAGACTTTGTCTCAAAAAAAAAAAAAAAAATGGAGTTAGCAAAAAAATGGACCAAGCTGGGAGTCTCATTCTGGGGCAGAGTCCCAGGTACTTAGTGATTCACTCACTGAATGACTTTGGAAAAATGGATTAACTTCTGTTTCTAATTCTCCACCTCTAAAATGGAAAGGATAATATGTTTTCATCTTTTTTTTATTTTTTGAGACAGAGCCTCAAGCTGTCATCCCAGGTAGAGTGCTGTAGTGTCACAGCTCACAGCAACCTCAAACTCCTGGGCTTAAGTGATTCTCTGGCCTCAGCCTCCCAAGTAGCTGGAACTACAGGTGCCCACCACAAAGCCCGGCTATTTTTTGGTTGTAGTTATCATTGCTGTTTGGTGGGCCTGGGCTGGATTCCAACCCACCAGCTCTGGTGTATGTAGCTGGTGCCTTAGCTGCTTGAGCTACAGGAGCCCAGCCATATGTTTTCATCTTAACAGAGTTATTCTGCAGGTTAAATGTAATAATAACTTTTTTCATTTATGTAGTAACTATAAGCAATTTCAGATATAGTGATGAGTCAGACAGGTGTGTACTATGCTTGTGAAGCTTATAGTC
The DNA here is from genome assembly GCA_963574655.1 of Perodicticus potto. Lineage (NCBI taxonomy): Eukaryota > Metazoa > Chordata > Mammalia > Primates > Lorisidae > Perodicticus > Perodicticus potto. The sequence goes on along the minus strand of CAUYRH010127952.1, from coordinate 4,849 downwards.
TAGGGCAGCAGTTCTCAACCTGTGGGTCGCGACCCGTTGATAACAATGAAAATACATTGAGGCATTAGGAAGGTTGAGCACCTCTGGTCTAGGGGGAGGGAGACATATATCAATCTTTAAAAAAAATCAGGTTAATTTGAGGGTACACAGAATTAGGTTACAATGTTTGCATTTGTTAGGTAGAGTCCCTCTTGTAGTTGTGTCCTGTCCCCAGGAGGCACGCCATGCACCCATACATGGTGTATATTAAGTGGAAGCACACCCTCCCCACCCTCCTCCCCTCTTCCCCCTTCCTTTTCTCCCCTCCACCCATTTCGAATATAGCTTTTCTCCTGTGTGGGCGTGTACTAGATCATCTACTGGCTTCATATTAGTATTGAGTATATTGGATACTTGCTTTTCCATTCTTTTTTTTGAATTCAGGGAACTTTATTGATGTTACATGACAAGGTGGGGCTCCCTAGGCCCCTCCCATTCTTTAGGGGGTCTGATGTGGCAACTATGTTGAGGGGAGATTCTCAATGAGGTGGGGGACTGAGAAGGCAGGGGCACCCCAGCAGCTAAGGGCCTCTGTCTTCCTCTCGTGCTCTGGCTGGGGCTGGTGGTCTGGGGGTTCTTACTCCTTGGAGGCCATGTGGGCCAAAAGATCCACCATCCTGTTGCTGTAGCCAAATTCATTATCATAACAGGCAATGAGTTTGACAAAGTGATCATTGACAGCAATGCCAGTCCCGGCATCAAAGATGGAAGAATGGAGGTCACTGTTGAAGTCAGAGGAGAAGACCTAGTGCTTGGTGTAACCCCTTGAGGGGGCCCTCTGATGCCTGCTTCACCACCTTCTTGATATCATCGTATTTGGCAGCTTTCTCCAGATGGCAGGTGAGATCCATGACCGACATGTTGGCAGTGGGGACACGGAAGGCCATGCCAGTAAGCTTCCCATTCAGCTCAGGGATAACCTTGCCGACAGCCTTGGATGCACCAGTTGAGGCAGGGATGATGTTCTGGAGACCCCTGAGACCATCACGCCACAACTTCCCAGAGGGGCCATCCACAGTCTTCTGGGTGGCAGTGATGTCATGGACTGTGGTCATGAGTTCCTCCACGATGGCGAAGTTGTCATGGATAACCTTAGCCAAAGGGGCTAAGCAGTTGGTGGTAGGAGGCATTGCTGACAATGCTGAGGCTGTTTTTGTACTTCTCGTGGTTCACACCCATCACAAACATGGGGGCTTCAGCAGTAGGGGCAGAGATGATGACCCTTTTTGCACCTCCCTATAGGTGAGCCCCAGCCTTCTCCATGGTGGTGAAGACGCCAGTGGACTCCACAACATACTCAGCGCCTGCCTCATCCCATTTGATTTTGGAGGGATCTTGCTCCTGGAAGATGGTTATGGGATTTCCATTGATGACAAGCTTCCTGTTCTCAGCCTTGATTGTGCCATGGAATTTGCAAAAGGTGGTACATGTAGACCATGTAATTGAGGTCAATGAAGGGGTCATTGATGGCGACAATATCCACTTTGCCAGAGTTAAAAGCAGCCCTGACGACGAGGCACCCAATACGACCAAAGCTGTTTATTCCGACCTTCACTTTCACCATGGTGCCTCAGGGATGCGGCTGGCGCTGCACTAGAAGAAGCGGCTGTCTGATGAACGGGAGGACCAGAGAGCCTGCTTTTCCATTCTTGTGAAGCTTTACTGAGAAGAATGTGTTTCACCTCCATCCAGGTTAATACAAAAGATGTAAAGTCTCCACCTTTTATGGCTGAATAGTATTTTGTGGTATAAATACACCACAGTTTGTTAATCAACTCCCAGGTTGATGGACGTTTAGGTTGTTGCCACCTCTTGGCAATTTTTGTAAACTGAGTTGTGATAAACAATCTAGTGCAAATGTTCTTATGATAGAATGATTTTTTCTTTCTGGGCAGATGCCTAATAATGGGATGGTAGGATCAAATGGGAAGTCTAACTGGAATCTTTGAGGATTCTCCATACTTCTTTCCAAAGAGGCTGTACTAGTTTGCAGTCCCTCCAATGGTGTGAAACTGTTCCCTTCAATCTTGATAGAGAGGCAGCTGCTTAAAGAAATGCTAGAGAAATATTATAAGAAAGGAACATGAGGTGCTGTGAGGACCTGGGATGAAAGTGTCATTGAAGGAAAACATGAAGGATCAGTCTCAGGTTGTGGAGTGAAGGGGAGGGTATTTTGCTTAAGTAGAGAATCAGGCTTGAAGTTTCCGAGGACTTGGGCAGAAGCCAAGAATGGAGGGAGTGAGCACATGGCCCTGTTTGCTGGGGACAGTCCCTATTTAAGCCCAGAGTACTCCCTAATAGAGCCTTCCTGCACTCCCTAAATGGTCTCTGTTGGATGGGAAATTACACAACATCTCTTCAATGTAGCTGGTGTGTAGTGAGCAAAAGGGACCTGAAGGATAAACAGGTCACAGGGGCAGGCTCAGGCTTTGTAGGCCATGAAGGAGTTTGGTCTTCACCCCGAGAGTGGTAGGCCACAGTTAGAGGGTGAAAAATAGGTCATCATACTATTTAATATTCAGGATCTCCTATTGCTGTCCTCATTTTATATATGAAGAAACTGAGACTTGTACTGATCAAGGCACTTGCTAGGACTACGCAATGGTTGGTTGGCAGAGTGCTGATTTAAAGCCAGGCCTTATCTTAGAAGGGTACAGATGAAAATTACTAAATGCAGAATACAAATGTTTTCATACAATAACCAAGCAAATCCCACGAAGGTTATGTCGAAGAGTTGGGTGAAAATATTTCAGATTGTATATGAAGCCAGCACATTATATTCCATGATTGCACTAATGTATACAGCTATGATTTAATTAAAAAAAAAAAAAAGAATAAAGCCATGTCTTATTCCAAAGGCTGGACACTTAGCCATACTGACACCAACGCCATAGTGAAAAGCTTTTGCTATACACATAATCTGTTCAAGGGCTACTTCTTGTCTGAACACTTCTCCGCCTTTAGCACATGTGGTGTTGAAACTAATGGAAGTGAATTGAAGACTTTACAGAAACATTGCCCTACTCCACAGAGTGGTAGAACCGAGTCTTAGAAGGGGGGTGGAAACAGCAGCTGTAGTATCCACGGTGGCATCAGGATTCAGGTTCAGGCTCTGGTTCTGCCATGTCTGAACTGAGTGAAGCCACTTCCCTTCCCGACTCCAGTCCTCACTTTTCTATCAGGAATAAACCTAATCCTTCTCCAGGCTGTGTTCAGTAACAAATCACGTGTGAATGGGCTCTGTAAGCTGAAAAATGCAGTAGTGATAAGAACAACCATATAGCACACATTTGCTAAGAACGTCCTTTTTACCAAAGGACTATGTTAAGTGATTTATGCAATTCTTTATTTTCACTTACCCTTCAAAATTATCCCACAAAGGAGACATTATCATCATCACTATTTAACACATGTGTAAATAAAGGCTCAGAGAATTAAATAAGTTGTCCAAGGTCACAGGGCTGGTACTCAGAGCCACCCTAGTGGCCTCCAGCCGTTATATAAGTTATTAAATCATTTTATCCACTCCAAAGAGGACAAGGCTCTGCACCATTTTTTCCCCAAGAGCTTAAGAGCCGCAAGGTAGGAAGAGGTTGTTCAAGAGGAGAAGGGGTGGAAGACAGAGAGGACCTGCCTTGTAGGCGTCTGTCCGGGGGAGGGAAGTGACCTCGGATCAAGGTGCACCCAGGGAGTTGTGAGATGGCCAGGCAGGGCCAGGGAGGAATCAGTGCTGAGGCCTGAATTTGTTAGGTTAGGACCCAAGCAATGGATTCCTCTTGGAAGCCAGATCTCCTTCTTGCCCGACAGCAGTCGTGAGCGAGAACATACCTGACATTCAGGTGAGTCCTCCAGCGGATTACATCAGGGATGACTTGACTCCACCAACTGCTATTCCTCATCAGCTGGCCAGCAAACACTGCACAAGCTGAGACTCAACTAACAGAACGATGAACTCTCACGCCCAAGGACAAACAGCTGGTGAGTTGCTCAGACATCAGAGTGTGTATTCATAAACCCTGAGCAAGGTCACCTCCACCAACATAACATAACAACAGCGCTGTCTCAACTCTGCGTCGGGCCCTCGGAGATGCTATTACGTAACATGATTTATGGAATTTTATTTTATTCTTTCTTTCTTTTTTTTCTTTTTTTTTTTTTTGAGACAGAGCCTCAAGCTGTCACCCTAGATAGAGTGCTGTGGCATCACAGCTCACAGCAACCTCCAACTCCCAATCTCAAGTGATTCTCCTGCCTCTGCCTCCTAAGTAGCTAGGACTACAGGTGCCCGCCAAAATGCCCTGCTTTTTTGGTTGCAGCTGTCGTTGTTTGGCAGGCCTGGGCTGGATTTGAACCCGCTAGTTCAGGTGTATGTGGCTGGCGCCTTAGCCACTTGAGCCACAGGTACCGAGCCGATTTTTGGAATTTTAGCTTGGTTATAACACATATGACTCCGGGCATGGCATTTAACCCTTCTGGTCTTCTATTTCCTCATCCATAAAGTGGGGCTGACACTAGTCCTTACCACAGAAGGCTGATATGAGGATTAAGTGAGATGAACAATGCAAAGTGCTTAATACAAGACCTGGCAGGCAGCGAAACAGTGTTGGCCAAAGAAATACTGTCCACACCTGCCTTGTTAAGTAGCTACTTGATTTATTATTTCTTTTTTTTTTTTTTTTTTTTTTTTGAGACAGAGCCTCAAGCTGTTACCCTGGATAGAGTGCTGTGGCATCACAGCTCACAGCAACCTCCAATTCCTGGGCTCAAGCGAGTCTCCTGCCTCCGCCTCCCAAGTAGCTGGGACTACAGG
>CAUYRH010127951.1:0-19499 GCA_963574655.1 Perodicticus potto | reverse complement strand
GTTAAATACTACTCAATAGAACATAAAGCCAAGGAATGTCAGACCTGCAAATGTACTCATGAAGATTGGGAGGGGGAGGATGGGTGGAGAGAGGATAAATAGTGGGATCACACTTATGGTCCATCTTAGAAGGGTACAGGTGAAATTTACTAAATGCAGAATACATATATTTTCATACATTAACCAAGAAAATCCCATGAAGGTTATGTCGAACAGTTGGATGAAAATATATCAGATTATATATGAAGCCAGCACATTGTACCCCATGATTGCACTAAGGTACACAGCTTTGATTTAATTAAAAAAAAAAAATGAACAATAGGTGTTTCAGAAAAATAAAGGGGAGAGCAAACACCTCAAAAACAAATTTCAAAGTATTAAGGGAATACAAATGTTTTTGTTACATGGATAGCTTTTGTAATGCTTGAGTTAGGGCTGTAAAAGTTCATAACTCTGATTCCATGTGATTCTGGGTGTGATGATTGTCCCCGGCCTTGCTCTGTTCTGTTGAGTTTCCTTCTTCTTCTGGAACAGCTTTTCTTCTTTAGGGACTCCTTCTTATTCTTAGACAATATGGTGCAGGTGAAGCATTTTCCAATTTCTCTCTCCTTTGTGAGAGGTCAGGGCATGTAATTCAATCTGTTTACTGGCAACACTTTCCTAGCATAAAGAAGCATTTCTCCTTGAAAGACTGAGGGTACCCATATAGACCTGGAGCTGTAGGTGTGAAGTTATGACTCCTTGGGAAGAGATCAAGCCCAGAAATAAAGGCAATACAGAGGAAAAGAGAGGCAAGATATTGTTTGATTCCTGATGACATTTTTAAGCACTTGTATCCAATCAGCTTCAGTCTCTAAATTTGTTGCCAGTATATTCTGCTCCCCCGTTAAAACACACAATGTTTGGGGGGCTTAACCTAGTTTTATTACTTGGAATTGAAATATCATCCTATTTAAGCATTGTTTTCTTGTCTTATCCCTGCCCCTAGATTGTGAGTTTCTTGAGAACAAGTGTCTGATTTTTAATACTCCAAGTGTTTAGTATAGACTCCAGCATGCAAAAATTGTTCATGGTGCTTGCTTGCACTGAATTAAATAATTTTGGACAAATACAAGCAAATTACTCTGACATGAGGGGGGAAGAATTACCGGGGAAACCAAAGATAACTTTTGTTAGGTGACTTAGCCTCCACAGGCATATTTCCTTGACAGACATTTTCCAATGTCTTCTGTGCATCTACTGACATGCTGAATGTACAGCACAATAACATAGGTACTTGTGGCTGATTTTCTTGATAGATAAGGACTCCTTTGGTGTCTTTGTGTGCTTTGATGAACACCCCACCTTCCTCGTAATGTGAATAAGCAATGTCAACTTCTCTTCAAAATGGCCAATGGACAACAGGTGACTGAGATGGATGGGGTTGCTTTTCTTTCTGGTGACATGGGTTGATGAAATTGGCTGGGTTTCTCTCAAAGGACTGAGAGCAATAGCAGCTACACAATAGAGAATATTATCTCATTTTGCCTCCTTGGTGGGACCTAAAGATTAGTAATTTCAATACTTTTGGCTTTTATGTGGATATCTATTGTCAGCATCTCTAATCTTCAGCAAAACCAGCCTTCCAGAAATTACAGCTGAGCTGCATGTGCGTGTCTCCTCCACATGCATCTGGGGACCCTTTCCCTCCAAATTCTCACTCGGTCATTTAAGTCAAAGGCACTTAGTTCCTCTTGAGCACCATTTTCATGTTAGATAGAAATAAACATACTGCTCAAATCCCAGGCAGCATATGGCAAAATGAAGGTCTGATCCAGGCTTAGGGGTGTGAGAACTAAGCCAGAGTGGGAGGTACTATAGTTGTGAGCCTGAAAGTAATTTTCTGGTCTTGTTATTCATATTATTTTCTTTCTAAGACTATGAAATCATATTTCCTGTAATGTTACTGTGCTGTAGCTGTGGAATCTTTATTTGTGCACATCTGTCTATTTATAGCTGGCTCTGAAGGTAGGGAGATTAAATGACTATGTAGCATAATTTATGTTAAAATGGAAAGGTACAGTCAATGTATCATGTCCCACAGAATCCCCAATTCTACAGGAACTCTCTGTATTAACACTATTCTCTCCATAGTAGTTACTTGCAGTTTGAATCACTTTCTTAAATCATAACACTTGGAATGTTATGTTCAGTCCTGGGATTCCTTATGGGAAATATTTACAAAGAGAGGTAAATCCAGAAAAGACTCAATCCATATAATTTCAGATGAAGCCTGGTAGCACAAATAAAAAATACAAAAAATTAAAAATTAAAAAGGAAAAACAAGGACAGCAAAAGTAAAGTTTGGGGAAAATGTGAAATTTGTCTTCAAGTAATTGTTCTTATTAATGTCATAGGACAGAGCTCATGATTAGGTAGAAGCATCATGAAGGCAGATTTCAGCTAGACTGAAGGAGAAGCCAGTCTGCTATTAAACCCATTTGCTATGGTATATTTCCTCACCTCTGGAGATAATCAGCTAGAGGCTGGAGGACAACGTGATAGGGATATGGTATGGCAGTAACAGCTCAAGGCCTACCCAAAACCTATTCTCCTTGTCTTTCTTCTCCACAAGATCTGGGAAGATTGTTTCAGTTTAATAAAAGCACATTCTCTGGCTTCCCTTGCAGACCCAGTGTGAGAGAGAATAGGAAAGACCTTAGCCTCTTTTAAGCCTTATTTTCCTGCAGAACTATAGGCCCCTATGGGTGTTTGTAAGGAATGTTCTCATTCATAGAGCTGTAAGGCATGACTTCGATCAGTGGATGACACTTATTTTTAAAAGCTTTCACATGGGGCGGCGCCTGTGGCTCAAAGGAATGGGGCACTGGCCCCATGTACTGGAGGTGGCAGGTTCAAACCCAGCTCCAGCAAAAAAAAAACCTCTCACACAAACACTTCATACTGGAAGGCGCATCCAGTTCACTGTTATATTAATCTTTTGTTCCCTTAAATAGTATTGAACAAACTTCAGGGTTGTACATCCTTTTAAGAATAGGAAACTTCCATAATGAAGACATTTCTCCAGGTTGTGTCTAGCCCTCCTTGATGAAAATGGCACTTCTCGCTGTTGTGGACCATTAGCTCTCTAATGCCGGATACCCACAAAGGACCCAGGACAACATAGTTCTTCTATCATCTACAGAGTGTGTTATAGTTTTCAGCTCTGGCTAAAAATGTAACTTTTACTGTTTATGCCTGTACAATCCTGGAAGGTATGAGGAAAGTTGTAGAGGTCTATCTTTATGTACCTGAAGGCATTCATGTGTGTTGGGTTGGAGTGGGATAGAGCACACTAGAGCCAAGTCTGTGCTGGTTTCTTGACAGACCTGAATCATAGCCTTTCAATCAGAGGCATTGCTGCCCAGGACAGTTAGAGGCTTTGACATCAGACTGGGCACCTGGCCCTCTGTCCACATGGCAAGCAGACTGACATGTTCTCCTGACAATCTTCCCTCCCTCCATCTGTCAGGATGGCCCTGGCTCACTCCCCAGCTGCTTGGACTTTTCTCTTTCAGTGTAGGCTCCAGGTAGCAGTGAATTTACAAGAAACAGCTCATGGAGCCCTTCTCACTGCATCTCATTTTTAAAAATTTTTGCAGCATTTCTGTGGCCTTTTCAAATTTTTTTTCTTTGCTGTCATAGGCTGAAATTTTGGTTCATTAACTCAGACAACTTTCTTAGGCTTTCCTCCTCCGTCTTCCTCAGTTTTTTTGTCTGCTTGGCAAATTGCTACTTACTCACTGAGAATTATTTCTCTGAGTTCTACCTTTCCAGTTCTTGTCTTCAAGCTTCTGAAAAGGCTAATGAGCACTGGTGCTTGGATTTTTACACCAGACATTTGTTATACAGCTAATGTAAAATGCATAGCATGTGTCTGATATCAGAAAGTGAGGGGTTGCAGTGCGAGGGGGCAAAAGAAGGGCTTCTTTTATTCTGTGTGACCTGGTGATCTGGAGATTTGGTTTGAAAGACACAGTTAAATCTCAAGAAAAATCAGCTGTCATCAGGATGAACTTGGAGGAGAACTGGCTCTTGATATGTAGTAGGTGTCTTGGAAATTATGTGAAAATTCACCTATGATAAGGAGAAATTTTAAAATTAAAGTTAACATACAATAGACATAGTCAGCTTAATTTCTTGGCCTAGAGAAAATCTGTACTGTTAACCCAATTTTTAGATTTTAATTTATCTTTTCTGAAAGGCAAATATTTCCGATTCCAGGGAAGAAGATAGCGATGGGCATAGGAGCGGCTTCTGTGCTTTTTATTTGGTAACATTTCACAGTGAACTTGCCAGATAACTTCTGTGTGCCCTGCTCCTCTCATCCCCTCTTGACCCTGCCTTCTGACTCTGCCAGGCTGATTTGTGCAGGGCTTATCAGTGCGATTCTGCTACTTGTCTGACTTTCACTTGGGTTTGACCAACAGGGAAGGCCCAAGAAGTGATTGGAAGGGAGAGATAAAGGTCATGTTAATTCTTTCCCTGGCTCCTTCCTTCAAGCTCACTCAAAGCTGGCTATAAATTTTGACTTCTCACAGTTTACTATACAATTCTCTTCCCTTCATCATTCTATAAATTGGCTTCCTTGATCGGTAAAGGCCTAGGTGTAACAAGAAATCAGCTACTACTCAACTGCCATAGCTACTAAATAAGGCTTGTTCCTGTAGTAAACAGCCTCATTGTAAACATATGCTCTATAATTGTCCTATTTTGACTGTGATATCTGTGTCCTTTTTGGATGCCAACTGACATATATATCATCTTATATATGAAAATATTTTATCTTATAAATAGAAGTTTTATGTATTGGAAATTTTAGTTAGTGTGATCTTAGAGAGTATAAAATCTACCTGTAATAAACGATGACCCTGGGGGACAAGTTAGTGCAAGGTTTAAGAACACAAATTTGAAAGCCATCCTCCCTGGTTTTGTCTTCCATAAGGTTATGGTAAAGATTCAGTTAATCTATGTACATGTCTACATTTAGCAAGCACTACATAAGTATAAGTTATTATATTATTACCATAACTACTACAACTGTTGCAACCACTACATTTTAAACAGGGAACTTACTGGGGCAGGGGGCAAGATAGCAGACATGCCTATACATGCCACTCTCAAGAAGGGAATCAAAAGTTGTAAGTAAATATCTACCTAAGGACTGTTGGATCGTCTCAGAGAGAGTATTTGGAATTATCAAAAAAGTGACTAGCGTCACCCAAAGTGAGGGACAAGGATGTGAGGGGACCCCACTTAGCAAGATTAGAAGTATCTGGGGAAGGTGTCCACTCATGGAGAAAGGAGAGGGGAGAGAGCCCCAGGGCTTCTTCACACTCCCCCATGGACAATGCAATGCAAGCTTTGGGAGGGACCCTCCACCACTGCAGGCCTCTGGACTGATGCAGGGAGTTGCTTGGCAACAATTCTGTGTAGCAGCATTTCACCAGAAAGCAGACACAGCAGGGTCCCCTTGGTTTTTGATTTGGTTGCTACAGCTGATGCCATTCTGAGTTCTCAGCCACAGGGCACCGTGTCTATAAGGGAGTCAGCTCCACTATTGCAGCCTCCCCATTCCCCCTACCAGGCCATGGAGGGAGAGGGTGGTGAGGTATCCTTGCATGATCCATGACTGGGTGTCATGCACATACCTTGCAACTGGGGGATCCAAGCCAGACAGGTGCCCATGGCCCCCAGCATTCATCACCACCATCTGGACGCACCTGGGTAGTGGGGTGAGCACCTTTGCCCACTCTGAAGTTGCTGCTGCTACTAGACATGTGCACACCAAACCCCCGCTGCATACCCACCCCACCCTATAGCCCCACAAACTACACACTTCTGCAGCTCCGCCTCTTACATGACCTTGCACTACCACAGCCCAGCTCCTTACATGCAACTCCCTGTCATGTGCTGACATTTACCCTGGACCTGGGTAGATGAATACCCACAGCCCTGGCACCCATTGCTAACATCTAAATAAATTCATAAATTCACCCAGCCAACACTGCCGTTTCTGCAGAGGGACTCAGAAGAACAAACTTCCATGCTATCACTGTAGACAGGGAAATGTCCCACTCTCCTATGCTTCCAAAAGGGCCTAAAGACAAAAACCACCGTTCTGCACAAATGTTTCACAGCACAGACTTAGACGGTGACTCTCATGGGTGAACACAGTAATGCAAGAGAACAGCATTGTTACAGGCTTTCAGTGCATCCACCCTACTCTCTCCTTTTCAATCTTCTGAAGCAGGACTCAAGCACATGATCCATCTCCCTTTCTTCACTGAGCAAAAGAGTTCCCAGCAGAGAAGAGTTGTACCATAAAGCTATTAGTTTTCAGCTGAGAGAAGAGATTCAAGATGAGCAGGAACCAGCATGCTGGCAATGTGACAAAATGGGCTCCTTTGACGCCCTTCAAAAGATGATACTAGCTCTTCAGGAATGGAGTTCAACCAAAAGGAAACTTCTGAAATGTCAGCTATGGAATTCAGAATATGTGTCACAAGCAAGCTCAATGGGATTGAAGAGAAAGTAAAAAACCAGCACAAAGAAGCAAAACCACAACAAAAATTTCCACAGTAAACCCAGGACATAAAGGAAGAATTCACTAACTAGACAGATTTGTTTTTAACTAGACAGATATTTTAAGAAAATAACATAACAGACTTTTGAAAATGAAGAGGCCTTACGGAATTTCAAAATATAGTATAAAGTTTTAACAACAGACTAGACCAAGCAAAAGAAAGAATTTCAGAGGTTGAATGAAGACAAGGCTATAGAACTAAGCCTCAAAGAAAAAAGAATCAAGAAAAAGGTACAAAATCTTGTAGGATTATGAAACTATGATCAGCAAACATAAGAATCATAGGTATCCCTGAGGGAGAGGAATGAAAAGTAAGAAGCATGAAAACTTACTTGGGGAAATAATCAAGGAAAACTTTCTGCCCTTGCTAGAGATTTATACATACACATACAAGAAGGGCATTAGACTCCAGGAAGATTCATTCCAACTAGGACATCTATGAAACATATAGTCATCAGACTGCCCAAAGCCAAAGTGAAGGAGAACACAGTACAAGTTGCAAGATGAACCTTATCAAGGAAAACCCATTGAATTAATAGCAGATCTCTTACAGGATGTCTGACAAGCTAACAAGAATGGGATCTTATCTTAGCCTCTTAAAGAGAATGACTTTCAGTCACAAATTTTATATCCTGCAAAACTAAGATTCATAAATGAAGGAGAAATAAAGTCTTTCCTAAACAAGCAAACATGAAGGGAATTTGTCACCACCAGGCCTGCTTTATTATTAAAGAAATCTTTAAAAGCATACTATACATTGAACAGAAAAATTGATACCCACCAGTGTAAAACTTTCAAAACTAAAAATGCACAGCTCTTATAAAACAGAAGGGAAAAAACAAGCAACTACATAACAAACAACATGATGACTAATGTAGTATCTCTTATCGATATTTACATTGAACATAAATGGTTGAAACTCCCAGACCAAACCACCTGTATCTATAAAAGATATAGATATAGAAAGAAGAGTACTAAGAGGGAAGCTCATAGCACTAAACACCTACATCAAAAAGACAGAGAGATCACAAATTAACAGCCTAATGTTAGACCAAGAGGAACTAGAAAAAGAAAAACAAGCCTAACCCATACCTAGCAGAAGAAAAGAAATAGCAAAGACCAGAGCAGAACGAAATAAAATTAAAATGAAAAGAATAATACAAAATATCTATGTAAAAAAAGTTGGCTCTTTGAAAGGTAAACAAAATTGATAGAAAACTAGCTTAATTAACCAGAAGTAGAAATGAAAGGATTCAAACAAAATCAATCAGAAATGAAAAAGGAGACATTACAGCTGACAGCATAGAAATACAAAATATTATCCAAGACTACTATGAAAACCTCTAGGCACAAAACCTAGAAATGAATAAATTGTTGGAATTGAAATACACTCAAGTTTGCACCAAGAAGAAATAGAAATCCTGAACAGACCAATAAAGTATAGTGAGATGGAATCAGTAATTTAAAAATCTCCTAATCAAATAAACAAAACAAAACAAAAAACCAAACTAAAGCAAAAAAGCCCTGGACTGGGTGGATTTAGGATGAATTCTGTCAGGCCTACAAAGAACTGATACCTGCTCTAATGAAACTATTTTATAATTTCAAAAAAGAAAGAATTCCTCCCAAACATTCTACAAGCCTGGAAAGGACACAACATCATCAACAACAACAACAACAACAAAACAACAAAAAATTATAGACCACTATCTTTCATGGACACAGATGCAAAAATCCTCCTCAATATACTAGCAAACTGAATTCTACAGCATATCCAAGTGGATTTCATCCTAGGGATGCAATGATAGTTCAGCATATCCAAATCAATAAATGTGATTCACCACATAAACAGAATTAAAAACAAAAACATACGATTGTCTCAATACATGCAGAAGAATTGTTCAATAAGATGCAGTATCCTTTTTATTATAAAATTCCTCAACAAATTAATCACAGAGAGAACATACTTTAAAATAATAAAAAGTTTATATGAGAAATTCACAGGCAATATCATCTTAAAAAGGGGAAAAGTTGAAAGTGTAACCCCCCAAGATCTAGAACAATATAAGGATGCCCTTTATTACCACTTCTATTTAGCATAGTACTAGAAGTCCTAGCCAGAGAAATAAATGAAGGGCACCCAAATCTAGAAAAAGGAGAACAAAAAAAATTGCTGACAACACAAATGACACGAATATCCCATGATCATAGGTTGGAAGAACCCATCATTAAGACATCAATACTGCTCAAGTGATTTATAGATTCAATGAAATTCCCACCGATTTAGATAAATACTCCTAGATTTTTTCACAGATCTAGAAAATAACCTAAATTTAGTATGGTATTAGAAAAGAGTCCAATTAGCCAAAGCCGTCAAAAGCAAGAAAAACAAATCTGGAGGAATCATATTACCTGACTTCAAATTTTATACAAGGCTATTATAACCCGAACAGTGTGCTACTTCAAATCATAACAGGCAAGAGTAGTTTTAGCTTGAAGAAATCATAATGAGATATAGTAAGTGTATAAAGTTGGCAAACATAAATGAGTATCAAAGTGTGATAAGTGTGAACATATTCAAAGCAGGAGTTTATTACTTAATGACACATGAAACAAAGATGTTTATTGAGAATTATATTAAAACTTTGGAATAGCTGCCAAAATTGTAAGGTGAGGTTTGTGTAGGTACATAAAAAAGATATAGCATCTTCTGCCACAGTGCCCTTTTCCACACATGATTCTACACATCCTCCCCTAGGACTGACCCCCACCCCCTTTCTTAGCAGTGAACTAACCTCTCAGGCTTGTGGGAAGAATAAGACAAAAGTTAATGCTAAGAAAGGGATATGGTCCAGCCCTGTACAGGATCATTGTAGCACCTCTTTTTCTCTCTCCACTACTAAGGAAGAGATTGACTGAAAACTTAGCATTCTTCTGAATAAAGAGATTGTGTTCCCTGAATCTCCACAGGGTTGATAAATAGATCCCTTATCTCTAGAAAGTAGGACTGAATCCTAAACCTGGATTAACCATTGACTTGCTATGTAAATTTGAACAATTCCCTGATGTCCGGTGTACAATCTGAATTCACCTACTTTGCTTGATTGCCCAGGTCTCTCTATCCCTAAATACCAAGACTCTCCTCAAGCCCAAACCTACTCCTTGTTTTTCTTTTCATTGCAACTGATTAATTACTCAGCATGCTTACTTTACCAGGGTGTCTCTTATGCCAAGTGTTACTAGACAGCATACACTGAGGGAAAAAACAAAGCAACTACAGGGTGCCTCTTATGCCAAGTGCTTTGTCAGGGTGCCTCCTATGCCAAGTGTAATTAAACAGCATCCACTGAGATCTCCATTTTATTCCTCTCCTATCCTCATCACTGGGAAGTTTTACTGTCAATAATTTATGAATGTGGCTAATAATTACTAAACTCCTTCCAAGTGTCTGAGACTGACCTAATATTTATAACCCTCACAGCAACCCAATGAAGGAGGTACTATCATTGTCCTCATTTTAAGGATGAGGAAACAGAGCCTTATGGTGATATTGCCAAGCTTATAGACTTGGTCCTTTGTCTTTATTTCCTAATTTCCTGGGGGAGAGGTTTTTATTATTTTTTATTTCAAAAGGTGAGGATTATGAATATTGGCTATATTAAATGAAGTACTCCTGGCAACCTCTGATTTCCAAGTAACTGGATCCAGACGAGCCATGTCATAGACTTAAATATTATATCTATTACTTTATTCCACGATTAGAATCCTGTACATAATAGATGTGCAGGCTAAAAAAATGATAAAAGGAAAGACTACTTGTTTACCCCTCTGTGTGTATATATTAAGAGCACATACGTATCAAATTTGTGGGAAGTGGAATGTAGACTGAGAAACTGAATATTAACATGCAATCTCCGGTTGCAAGTTGTCCCTGTGATGACACTCTGGCAAGAGCAAGAGAAAACTGTTAAATATTTAAAATATCAAAATATCGGCTAGTGAAGCTAGGGCAAGTATCAACAAAACAAACATAAAACTGTAAAAATAGGAAAAATTGAGCTATTGAAAATACGGAGAAAAAGGGCAGATGGATCAACTCAATTTACATGGTCATTTTGGAAAAGGAAAAAAAAAGATGCGGAAAAAAAATAAAATGGAAACAAAATAAGCAATTCAAAGAGACTGAGATACTTCTATAGGGGCTGACCTGTAGATATCTATAATGCGTGTTGTCAAACGACAGAAGCAGGGTATAGATTATACATTCTTCTAAGAGAGTGGGTTGATGTGTTTAATACTCAGAACACTCTGTAAAAGTGGGTGATATTATTATCCACGTTTTACAAACGAGGTTGTATCCCTTGAGGAAGATCACCTAGGTAGTAAGTAGTAAAGCTAGGATGCTTATCCAGGCAGGCTTTCCCCAAAACTCAGGGTTTGAATGCTATTCACTTCATTTATAAGCAAATATACTTAGAGGTATGCAGACTGGTTCTGAAACTTTATGTATAAAAACAGTAATATAATTTACTTCTAGAAAGAGAAGGTCTAAAGACTAGGATCTAAGGTAGGGGAGACACTTAAAAAATATCTGCATCTAGTACCATCAATTTATTGTTTTCCTTCATGTACACATAACTTTTTTAGTAACAATCTAAAACGTAAGAAAAAAGAAAAGAAAGTAAGCTAAGAAGGAAAATTCTGCCTTTATCTATGCTGACTTCTTCTTCCATGCCTTGCCTTTCCTCACGCTTCTTTAATTTGACTCCATTTACATGTTTATGATTCTGTGACTTCTCCCTTATGCCTCTGGCTCTGACCAGCTCTGTCCTGCAATGATATTCTAATGCATATATCAGGTCACACTGAATCATCTGTTGGCATGTGCTTTCCACTTCATCAGTTTCTCTAGAATAGGACCCTTGTCTTTCTCATGTTGGACTTTTTAGTACCTACCTCTGTATCTTGCCCATAGCAGATGCTTAATAAGTTTTTATTGAATGGACCAAAATCAATATCAAGGATCTGGAAGTTTAACTAAAGGAAAACTGATCCTCAGTTTCTCAGGACTACTTACTTAGGCAAAGTCTCATCTTGTTCACGATCCACTGTGCATATGGTTCCTTTGAATTGACTTACATAAGTGAGAACTAGGCCAGCATTTCAGTAAGAAATTTATTACTCCATGACATATTGTGACAAAAATTAATCAACACATTCACCCCAAACCGACCTCTGGAGGAAATAGACCTGGGCGTGGACACAGAGTTACTTTTGGGGCTTAAATTATCAGAGAAGATGTATCCCTCCCTGCTATACTTCCTTCCTAAAATTATCCTACCTCTTCAGTAAATCCATTTGCATAAACCAATATATTAAAATAGGATGAAACAGAAAAGGGAATCTAAAAAGGAAAGCAGAGAAGTATTGTGCAAGAAATTTTCTCGAAGATCTTTACTCAAAGTTTAGAAATTGAGAGATGTAGAGATTAAAATGCTTTTAATAAACTACAAGAAAGAGAATTGAGACAGAGATGCCATAAATTCTACACACACACACACACACACAAACACAAGTTTACATAGGGTTGGGAAAGACCATACCTGTTTAATTAAAAGATGTGGTTGGGAAAGACAATTGGGAGAGTGGGAAAGCCCTGGGTACAAAAAAGAGAAGTTACCAATGAAGGAGAAAGACAGGCAACTGAAAAGTAGGGACAGATAAAGTTCTGAATTATATAAATATTTTTAAATATATACTTTTTAAAAGTATACAAAAAATAGAAAGTTAGATGAGTAATATGATCTAAGAAGACTGCAAATGAAATAAAATAGTGTATACATTCCTTAGGAATAGAAGGATTATAAATAGAGTTATCATGTAACATTTTCAGAAAATAAAACCTATGAAGTTGAAGTGTTCTACAAATAAAGTGCCTTGAATATAAGTGCTGTGCAGATGTAAAGTTTTCTTAAAATGACAGCATTTGAAACACTGTCATCAAAACTTTCTTGACAATTGAGTTTATGTGATAGAAGTCTACAGAGGTCAACTTAGGTTAAAAACTACTAATCAGGTCTTTCTGCAGAATTTGGACAGAGTTTTAAAAGAAAAAAGAAAAAAAACACTTTTTAATGAAAAGATTTCCAAAGTTCAGTTGAAAGACAGTGGTTTATTTAGGTTTTTTTATTCTTTGTTGAGTTCCACAATGCTTCCTTTCCTTATAAAAGACATGCTGTATGCGTAAATGTATGAAAAGATTGACACCAGAAAAAAGGACACACAATAAAATACCCTGAAAAGAATGATTGTGGTATCAAAAGAGCCCAGCTCCTTACAGGTGTGTGATATAGTAGGGAAGACTAGGCATCTGTATTCCAGAAGTTCAACCCCTGCTTCCTCATTTCTTAACAGAGAAGGAAAAAGCCATTACTTTTCTGTGAAGGATGGTGTGTGGAACTGAGAGTGGGATCTTCTTCTCTCTGTGTCATTCCTGCCTTAAACAGTTCCTCATCTCACAATTGCTGCAGAAGCCCATGACAACATCTGGGGTCTGGCCCCGGTCAGCAGCTTGGGCACTGGCCCCACTGAGAAACCCACAGGATTCTCACCAGGCCACTGGAAGTGGCAAAGCTCTGCTGCTCTAAATTGTTTAATAATGAGGCCCTGAATATTAGGAAAACCAAGTAAAGTAGCTTTTCTTTATGTTTCTGGAGGATGCAACAGGTGAATGGTATAAAAACTAAGTGCTTATTTATGTAGTGGTAGAGAAGTGGTTAAAAAAAAAAGATACAATATTATGTTCTTAAGATTCTCTTTCATACTAGATATTACTGGTCATTCAGTGTTTCTCCAGGTTGGGCTGCACATTGAATCAGCTGAGAGGCTCTTAAACTACACCATGATCCTGGGCCTCACTCATGGAGATGACAGAAATTCAAGCAGTAAGGTTTTAGGGCCAGAATGGTTCACAGGGAATGAAGGAGAAAGAAAATAGTAGCAGAGGAGATGCAAAGACCAACAGCTCTAACCTGAGAGGAAAGGTTTTATTTCTGGTCATCCTTCTTCTAAATCTTAGGCTATCAGCTTCTCATTGCTCTTTATACTTCATAGCACGTGGCAGGTAGAGTATTATGATGAGAACTAATCTGAGGGATGCTCCTGAATGACAGGAAATGTTTTGGGCGTGTATCCTTTTGCGATGATCACCTTCTGTGAGCTGAGCTTAACCTGCTGCCTTACCTAAGCCTCTGATGCCTGTGTGCAGCATGAAATCAAACATCAGGCCTGTTGGCCTCCACTATATTCCTAATGGGAACTTGTGCCTTTCTACACAAGTTGAAGAGTTGAAGGTTGGTATTAATTACTCATAAAATCATGGTTCAATGTTCAAGTCAAAATTTTTCCGAAACATCTTTGCAGCTCTATTCTAATTATCAGATATTTCTGTTATTAATTTTATTTCCAATGAAATGCTTTGTTTTTATTAGATCCATAAAGGTCAAGGATAAAGGGATAATGACATTAAATCATTGCAATTGAGTTTTTTTTTTCTATTTCTCATAACTTTGCCCACATTCACTACTCCCAAATGTGTGCATTGAAATTTGGATAGAGAATTGAAACTCATTTTATGGTTGGCTAAGATCTTTGTCTTTCTTTTAAAAATCTTGTACATGTTGAGCCATGCCAACATTATCCATGTTAGATTATAAATCCCTTCTAATCAGAGAGACTATACTTGTCTAAATCTCTCTGTAGCCGCATTAGTAAGTGATCATAGTTATCAAAAAGTTATCTCTATGTAAACAGAAATCCATGTCATTTCATCAGCCCAGCAGACCACAGAGTCTTCCACAAATAGCTTTGAGCCTCAAGGCCAGTCTGACTATTGGTTAATGCAAATAAGCATAGCAAATGTTTCTGCTGTGCCTCAGTAACCTCAATCGCATTTGAAACAGAGTTATGTATTATGGCATTACTAGGCAGACCCTTTCAAGCAAGGCAGGATCTGCATGCAGTTATAGAATGTTGAAATTGGTTTCTCTTTAAATAGAGGATGGTTTGGGTTTGCTGATCAAATCAATTAGAGTATTTTTCCCAAGTTCACTCAAGGAATGGGAAATTGCCTTTCCAAAGCATTGGAGAATAACAAGGACTCCAGACAAAAGGTCCAAAGAATTTATAAGATACACACATCTGGGAAACAAAGCGGGGGTCCATTTATGTGAAGAATATCTACTTACACCTGTATCCATCTATTTCTCTATCTCTGTAATTGTTCATCTCTTTATTGAGGTAAAATTTATACACAATAAAAAATGCATAGTACACCTAGATGACATTTGAAAAATGCATACACTCTGTTACTAGCATCTTATTCAACATACACAGTAGTTTTGTCATCCCAAAATGTTCCTTGTACCAGTCTTTTAAGGAAATTTCCATATCCCCACTCATTGTTCTGAGGTGATCTGATTGCTATTACTATAGCAGTTTGCCTGTTCTAGATCTTTAGGAAAGGGTGTGTACTATTATGTCAAGTTTTATTTAACGTACATAATGCTTTGGGCATACAACTGTATTATTATTGTATGTATCAGTAGGTTAATCCTTTCTATTTTTAACTAGTTTCATTTTTTTTTATTCATTAGTTGATGGGTATTTTGAGTTGCTCTTAGTTTGGGGTGATTATGAATAAAGTTGTTATTATTACATTTCTGTGATTAGAATGTAATCATATGCTGTTTATGTTTTTACTTCTCCCGAGTAAAAACTCGCAGGGGTAGGATTACTGGGTCATGTAGTAAGTGTATGTTTAAGTTTCTAAGAAAATCATAAACTTTTTTCCAAAGAGATGATACCATTTCACACTGCCTCCTGGAAACCCATGAAAGCCCTACTTTACTATATATCTGCTCCTGCATGTGGTATAGTTATCTTAAATTTTAGCTATTTTAATGTCTGTAGGGTTTTCTCTTGGTGTTTGAATTTGTGTTTTTCTAGTGACTAATCTTTTAATATGTTTATTGGCTATTTGGGTTTTGGATTTTTTTTTTTTTTATGGAGTATCTGTCCAAAGCTTTTGCTTGTTTCTCGCTAGTTGTTTACTCTCATTGTTGAATTATAGGTGGTTTTTAAAAAATAAATTTTAGACATAAGTTCTTTCTTGTCCATATGTATTGTGTGTATTGAAAATGTTTTATCCCAATTAGTGATTTGCCTTTTAAAGCACAAGACTTTTGAATTATCAATATAGTTAGTGTTTTCTGTGGAAATATTTACAATTTCTCAGGAAAGATAGTTTATGTTTTCTTCTAGATGATTTATATTTTTAGCTTCTACATTTAGTTCTTTGATCCATGTTCCATTAATTTTTTTACACAGTATGAAGTAGGGAATTGGGCTTGTTTTTTCCTAGGGATACATAGGTATTCTAGCATTTGTAGAAAAGTCTTTTTTTTTTCTTTTTCTACTCAATATTATCTTGGAATTTTATTGAAAATCAATTGATCTTATGTCTGTGACCCTAGTTCTAGTGTCTACTCTATTAAGTTGGTTTATTTTTCCTGTCAGCATGCCTATATGACTTATCTTAACTAGTTTGCTTTACAGTAAGTCTTGAACTAAGAAAAGTATATTACTATCACCTTTTTTCCAGATAGTTTTTACTCCATGAATTCCTTTGAATTTTCAAAAAAAGAAGCAGAATAATATGTCTGGTTTGTAGAAAAATTTCTAGTAGAATTTTGCCTGGAATTGTTTTGAATTTATAGACAAATCTGGAGACAATAAAATCTTAATAGTACTTAGAGTTTCAATTCAATTGCTTAGGTCTTTTTAAATTTTACTGAATATTCTTGTAGTTTTAGTGTACAGGTACTGAAGAATTTTATTAAAATTATTTCTATTGATATTATAATACTACCATAAATAGTATTTTATGTATTTTTGTGCAATTGTAAATAGTATTTTTCAAAATTTCATTTTCTATTTTAAAAGTCATTGGTATGTAGAACTATCAATTATTTTTGGTCTTTTAACCAAAAGATCTTTTCTGATCTTTCTAACTTTATTAATTTTAGTCATTTTTCTGGTAAACATTTTTATAATCATCTGTGTGAAGAGTCAAATTGTATGCAAATAAAGGAAATTTTTGCTTCATTCTTTACAATCTCTATGCCTTTTTCTTATCTTATTGCTCTGGTACAACATAACTGGTAAGAGTAGACATTCTTGCCTTGCTCACATAATCCTAGGGAAAGAGTTCAATGCCCTTTTAACAAATTTAAAATGCTGTAACTAATGTGATAGGAGTTTTCATCAAGCTTGCTGAATGTTTTCAAATACTTTTTCCTGCATTAATTGAGTAACTTACATTTTTTCTAATCTTTTGTTTAGGTAAAAAATTCCAGTGATTGGCTTTTAAACGTTAAAACAATTTTGCATCTTAGGATAAACTCCACTTAGTCATTATGTATTATTCTTTTTATGTATTGCTAGTTTGATTTCTTAATCTTCCATTCAAGGATTTCGGTATCAAAAATGATGTTGATCTATAGTTTTTATTCTTCTAAAGTTCTTATCAACCTTGGGATCAGGCTTATGGTAGTCTATGAAATGAGTTGGGAAGCATCATCTATTCTTTACACATTTGATAGAGTTTATCATTGAAACCATCTGCATCTTTATGGTTTTGTTTTGTTTGTGTGGGGGGGGATTATATTGTGATTTCTTTAACAGAAAGGCAGCTAGTCTGATTTTTTCCTTTTCTGTGTCAGTTTTCAAAGCAGGTTTTATAATAAATTTAATCATTATATATGTTTTACTTTTATTAGCATAAAGTTTTTCCATAATATCTCATCAGTTTCTAATGTTTGTAGGATATATGGAGATGTACTATCTTTTATTCCTTGGGTTGATAATTTGTGTTTCATTCCTTTTTAATTTCTGACCTATCTAGCTAGATATATATACATTTTCCAATTCTCTAGAAATCAAATTTTTGTCTTTTGCCCCCTGTTGTTTTATTTTTTCTGCTATATTAACTCTGCTCTTGTATTTGTTGTTTCTATTTCTCTCTTATTTTTTGTTTAATTTATGCTTTTTCTGATTTCTAAAGGTGAAAGGTGTAGATGGATAGTTTTACGTCTTTCTGCTTTTCTTTATTTCAATGTATAAACTTTACTGTTATAACTATGCTAACTATATCCCATTTATTTTGTCTCTTGCGTTTTCATCAGTATCAGTTGAAATAATTCTAAACCACTTTTGTGTGTTTTCCCTTTGATCCCCAGGTTGTTTTAAAAGAAGATTATTATTTTCTATATGTTTTGAACTTTCCTGTATATGTTAATGTTACTAAATTTTAATTTAATTTTCTTGTGTTAAGAGAACAAATATATTTCAAGCCTTTGAAATTTATTGAGGCTTATTTTTTTTTTGTTTTTTTTTTTTTTTTTTTTTTGCAGTTTTTGGCCGGGGCTGGGTTTGAACCTGCCACCTCCGGCATATGGGGCCAGCGCCCTAGTCACAGAGCCACAGGTACCGCCCTATTTATAATACAAAGTATATTTTAGCAGATATTCCATGCGATTTGAGAAGAATGTTTATTCTTTTCTTGTTTGAAGATAAATGTCAATTGCATTGACTTGATTGATTCCAATATTCTTGCTAATTCATACTGTTGGTGTGTGTCTGTGTACTTGTTCTGTCAAGTCCTGAGAGATGTGAAAATATCTTTTATTACTATCAAGTTTTGCTTCATGCATTTTGAAGCTTTTTAATTACATGTATTTATGATTGTTATTCTCTTACTCTGTGAGTAAGACTCTCTTGTTTTAAGTTTAAAGTTATTAGTGCCCAGCGTGCTCAGAAACACATCTAGTATTTCATAGATATTTATTTCTTAGTATCAGGATTTCTATTTTGATCATCTTTTATAGATTGTAAATCTGTCATGAATTATCTTTATTCATTATAGTTATCATTTCCTGTAGATTCCTATACTAATTTTTCTTGCTGTTTTTGGCCAGGGCTGGGTTTGAACCTGCCACCTGTGGTATATGGGGCTGGCACCCTACTCCTTTGAGCCACAGTGCTGCCCTTTATGCCAACTTATCAGTAATTTTTCTATTTTTATTTTGTAACTCCAGCACCAAAGCTGTTAATCTGTTTTTGCTAAGTGATTCACATTTCACTGCTAGTTCTCATATCTTGTGATTTTGCTTGCAATCTGGACATTATGTATAAAGAAAATAAAGACTGAAGTGGACTACGAAGTTGTGAGACTGGATAAGACTTTGACACTGTGAGACAGTGAGTATAAACAAGCCTGCGGCCTTCTCCATTCTAACTGCATAGAGAATGTCCATGCAATTTTTAAAAGTCACAGTGTTGAGACTTACCTGATCCTAGCTTAATGATCTCTAAAATTTCAATTGAAGAACAAAATTTGTCCCTACATAGTCACCCAAAGCAGTATCTGAAGAAGAAGAAACTTATCCTGAGGAGAGGACAGAGTTGACATGAAAAGGCTTCATGAGTATCCTTTTATAGTCACGTGTTACTCAATGACAGGCATACTTTCTGAGACATAGATTTACCTGGTGAACCCCTCAGACTTTGCTATCTCAAACTAGTTACCCCACTTTCCACACATGTAAAACAGAAGAAGAGTGTGTGCTTTTGTTGTACTCCAGGTGAGAAATAAACTAAAGATTGTTTTTTTTTATTTTTATTAAATCATAATTGTGTACATTGGTGCAATCATGGGGCACAACGTGCTGACTTTATATACAATCTGAAATATTTTCATTGAACTATTTAACATAGCCTTCATGGCCTTTTAATCACTATATGAAGATATTTATAT
>CAUYRH010127945.1:0-14164 GCA_963574655.1 Perodicticus potto | reverse complement strand
GATAAAGGGTGAGATCACACTTGTGGTGCATATGTGAAGGGTCAGGAGAAATCTTCTAAATACGGATAAAAATTGTTTTCACATAGTAAATGAGAAAATATCATGAATGTTACATTAATCAGGTGGATAAAAATATCTCCGATTGTATGGGAAGCCCGCACACTGTACTCCAAGCCTGAATCATTGTACACAGTTATGACTTAATAAAAATAATTAAAAAAAAAAAAAAACAAAAAATAAGAGAATAGACAGATGACCCTTTATATGAATACATGTATGTGAATGTGCTTGAAGTTGAGATTTCACTTTTATTTTGACATTTAAATGACTAACAATGCTATTTTAAGATTTGATTCTTAAAAATTTGTCTTAAAAATATTCTAGTGAGCAAAGATATATTATCATTATTAATCAAATAGGATTACTGAAGGTCTGTTATATAGTGAGTTAAATAGTTTCAAACTACCAAGTCCTAATATCTTAAACCAAGAAGTATAACATTAAATGAGATCTGTAATTTTACCAGTAGACTTATAAGATGTGACTTTTTCTCCCCAAGGATGTTAGGAATAGAAAGTTAAAAGTCTAATTAACCAAGGATCATTCAGTCATTTATTTATGGATATATAGTATAATCTTATTTTATTACACTTTTCTAGGAAGGAAAATTAAGAAAAAAGGTTGATATTCTCTTAGAAATCCTAAAAAGAACTGAAGTCAAAATGCAGGCTTATACTTAAGGTGGTTTATATCTTAATAAATTGAGAACAACTGTATTTTTTACAAGCATGATGGTTCCTAACCCTGGGTAATGATCCACACATTTGTCTTAAGGAAAAGTTCATATTAGGAATGAATAAGAAATGAATGAGTAGATAAGAGAGCAAACTTTCACCAATAAATTAATTATGTTCAGACTTCTATTTTCCAGGAAAATTCTGGAAATTAAAGATAGAGCAATGAACAAAACACTTAACTTTGTCAGGAAGGAGTACAGAAAATAAATAACCATGTTTGTTCAAGTTCAAGGAATCAGAATTTCATATAACAGGATGCCTTACATAATAAGTTTTAGTTTAGGATATCAATGGCACTGTACTGGAGGGAATAATAATCTTTGGAGACTTCATGTAGAAAAGAATTTATGGACACAAATGACAACTCTTTACTTTTGTGACAAGTCTTTCCTTATGATATTCTATGGCTTTAAATGTGCATACCTTAAACAGTGAAATAGCAAAGGAGAGTGGGGAGCTGACAGAACCAAAGTCCTTTTTGAGGGTCACTATGATAATTTTGGTAGAATCATGACTCTGCCTAGAAGCCTACATGCCAGCTGTGACCTGGAGCCACAGCTTTATTTGGCTTGCACAGTGAATTTAAAATTTCAAATTAGGTTAAAACCTGTAAAAGTCAATATTTCTTTCTATTTTTGGAAACTCTAGTGTTCTGGCAATAGTGGACTCAGGTTCTAACATCTCAGTATCTGGCTGTGACAAAGTAGTGGCTGGTGTTTTTAGTTGAGCTATATACCTTTCATTTGGCCATCATCCCTGTCATTTGTTAATAGTTAACACTAAGTTGACATTGTGTTTTAAATGTGTATTTTAAAGGGGAAATTTGACTTTCTTATACCTGCTGCCAATCTGAAAGAGTAGAGTTAGTGGCATGACATGAATCTCTTGTGTTGAGAAAAACAAATGCAAAATATTTCGAGTAGAAAAGCTATAAATAAATGTATTTTTGACACACACTTCAAAAGTTATTTTCTGGGACAAACATTTTAGAGTTAATGTGTGTCTATTTGAGCAAAAACAATTCATGCCTATCAACTCTAAATATATTTTCTCACAGGAGATGACACAACATAAACAGAACAAATGTGCATAAATGTTGTCTAGCATTGTAAGTTCCTACTTCAGCATTTATGTGCTATTACTAGAAAGAGCTGTAATTGCTGCACCAGTTTGGTATGTTAGCATCAATGCATCAATTTTACTACCTCCTGGTTGCTATAACTTATATATCCCAAGATTTCCAAATATCCCTAGATTTTGTTTCTACCATTTACTCAGTTTCATCTTTTGTAACTCATTTGGTTTGGATTGTAAATCTGACTTTCTTTCTTCCCAACTGTGTTGTCTATAGAGGGTAGGATTAGGTAAAAGAATGGATCATTGTAATGCTCAGGCAGAAGTCAAATTATACAAATAAAATGTAATAAAGAATTCTGGTCAGAACACCATACATAAATTTACATGAAATGATTCATGAAATTGGTTTTTGAAAATTAAATTTAAATATAGGTCAGGCTGAAAGAGACAAATGCTATTTTTTTCCATAGGTGGATTAACCAGTAACCAGGAATAAGGGATTAGTCCTAATTACCTTCTCGACTTAGGGATATTGTATTGTAGCTAAGTCACTAAATCACACTTAAATTCAGTTTTTTTTCATTTTATGAAGCCAGTAATAAAAGAAAAGAGATCATGTATATGCTCTAACTTTGACATCTAAAGGAGAAAATGTAGCACAATCGCAAAACAATATAATAATGTTTGCACATCTCACATCAATCTAATGTCAGCTCATATATTAACCAACTATATTACAAAAGTCCATCATTCACATACACATCTTCTAAGAGGATTTCTTCAGCACAGGGAATAGGTGCCTTTCTGCTCATGCAACTATTCATTGTTATTATTATAAGAAAATTCATTGTAAATTTTGTACTAAAATTGCAAAGTCATTCGAACAGAAAGAGTTAGGACTTTTTTTTTTAATGGTGACCAATTATATTTGTGACCTTTACAAGTATACACAATAGAAAAAAGTAGAAGAAAGAGCAGCAGGATACTGGATGATAGCTTCCTTACCAGAGTGGAAAAAAACAAAAATTCACGCTTCTTGCCAGTAACTCAGTAATTCCACCCGACACATATCTCATTTTTAATACAATTAGAAAGGGTTGTGATATATTAAAGTTATTGGCATCTTTATCAAACAGACATAAACAATAACATGTTGTTTATCTTAGCAAAAATGTCAATGAATTCAAGGTTTGAAGGAATAATCACTTTTTTTTTCGTTTAAGTAATGAGCATAAAAATCGGTTCATACAATGTCTGGTTTTGGATATATTCAAACCTGTCTTTCCATTGCCTTGAATTTCCTCTCCTAATTTTTAAGAATGTACTCTTCTAAATTACAATATAACATCTTCTATCCTGAGGGTTTGAGTGCTAGGTAAAGGCTTTTCCACATTCACTATACCTCTTTGAAGGCTTAACTCAAAAAATATTTTCTTCTTTGTTTAAATCTTTTCTTATTTCTCTATATGTAGTTTGCTATTCTTGCTTCTTTTTTTTTTTTGTTTAGTCTCATGACTGTCATTACACATTTCTACATAACACATTTCACAGTCATCATTGGTTTATAGGACCTTCTCCTTTATCTGAACTGTGAATCTATCACAGACGTGTTCTAATCCTAATGTTTAGTTTTCAAGTACACAGTGGATGCCAATAAAAAGTCAAAAAGGAAATGCATGTACAATAGTTATTTTGTTCCAGAAGTATAATACTTTTATGATTTTTTATCTGCTTTAAAAATTGAGATTCTAAATTTTTCTACTTAGTGCTATGATTTTATATTTTGGTATTTTGGCTGACAGTTTTTGATAATGAATATTTTCATAATTGGTAGGTAGAGTTACATAAGCTGATGTGTATGAAAATTACATGTCAATTACTTTACAAAGTGCACTCAGAAAGAGGACTCAATAATATGGCAAGTGGTCAGAACATCTGTGGGAACATGTGGGCCGTGCTGTGCTGCTGTAATGTAAACGGTAGTTGGTATCGTCAGAGAGAGAAGGCTGTGCCAGAGGACGCAATAAATCTGCAAAGGCAGAAAGCACTTTATACAATGGTAAAGAATCTTTCAAAAAGGGAATTTTTTTTCAAATAGGCTTTTTATAAAAAGGTATTCATGGGGCTGAGCAAACTAGTTTGCATGTTCTTTCCTTAGCAAACTGCTATTATTATTCATCCAGTAGATGAACTTGACATGTCAGGTACCACGTAGAAATAGCAGTAGAATACATTGGGCAGAATTACTGTGACACTGAAAAACTAAGTGGAGATTTTTATGATGGCACTGAAAGATAATGCTTTATCTGCACTTTTAGCTTATACAAATAAGACAATATCATTAAGATGAGTCAAGGCAAAAAAAGACATAATTGTTTGTGTAACTCAATACACTCAGAAGTGAGACCTCTAGTTCTACTTGGCTCCATAGTAGTTCTGCATAAAGTTATGGGAGTACACTAACTGTGTTATTGGATCTTAAGAAATTGCTAGTGCAAAAATATGCAACAAAAATTTTAAGACAGTGTGTGACTCTTTTTCTTTGAAAACCCTAATGTTTTAAATGTGAGTGACCATATAGAGCTTTGCTCAGGCATTTATTTATTTAAACAACAGTCATTGGATATCAGCTATTTTCATGAAACTGTGTAAGGCATTTTTCAGTATTGTTTTAATAAGTTTCTATGATCATATCTCTATCTATGTATGTTTCTAATAATGCATAAGATATATATATGTCTGTATATTTAATGGAATGAAAAGGCTCAGCTTGAAGTTCCCTTGAGACAAGAAGTCTAAATATATACAGATGCATGAATTATGGAGATTTATTGCATACATCTTTGAGAGAAGTATTATTCAATTAATTTTAACTCTTGATGTGAAAAAAATTATGCTTTGGCCATATTTAGTTATAAAGAGAAAACTTTCATTTTTAATACAGAAAATAGTTTAAAAATAAAAATGTTTGCTTTTAAAAGTGAAAGATTCTGAATAAGCAACACCAGCTTTAACTGCCAGAACTCTGCTCTTTTCTTCTCTAAAAGTATCATTTATAGAGCCATATACCACAGTCCAAAAATGCTGAAGAGCCATAAAAAGGACATATAAAAGATTCACTCTCAATGGAGTCATCAAACATATTAGTTATATAAATAATATTTATTTGAAAAGCTAAAATGTGTCTTACATAAAATTGTTCAACTCACAATAAGAGATGCCTCTTTGAAGTTTTATGTAGATGGGTGTTAAAGATTTATATGTATATAATATTTCAATTTAACACATACACAAAAAACATCTTAAAACCAGAGAGGTAGTTAGAGATCAATAAACATAAAAATACAACAAAAAAAGGCTGAAACTCAGAGTCTTACAGAGAAGTAAAATTATAGGTAAAAAGTTTGCAAAGAGAATGAAATATTCCAAAGAATAAGAAAATCAGAGGTAATATGTGTTTTACATTAAGTGATACAAATCAAAATAGAGATACAGAAGGATTCTACTTCTTTATTATTATGCCTCCCTCATCAATATTCAAGTGATTTTTAAGTCCTGACAATGCTAGCTATTAGTTAAATACTTCTTAAATCAGTCCCCTTTTACCCTAGAACTTCTGACCCATTTAAGTCTTCACATGTTTAATGTGGACTATTTCAATAGTCTCCTAATTTATTTTCTTATGTTAATCCCATATAGCCAGAATAATATTTCCAAAAGGGGTATCTATTCACCTTACTTCCCTCTTTACATTTCTTTCCTTTTTTTTTTTATTGTTTGGGATTCATGTAGGGTACAAAGAATTAGGTTACACTGATTGCAGTTGTTAGGTAAATCCCTTAGAATTTTGTCCTTCCCCCAAGAGGTGTGTCATACACCATGCACCCACTTCCCCTTCCTTCTCCCCTCTCCCCATTCCCTTATTCCCTTACCCCACACTTAGTATTAGATCATCTACTGACTTCATATTAGAACTGAGTACATTGGATTCTTGCTTCTCTATTCTTGTGATGCTTTACTAAGAAGAATGTGTTCGAATTCAATCCAGGTTAATACAAAAGATGTAAAGTCTCCGTCTTTTTAAATGGCTGAATAGTATCCTGTTAAATTTCTTCAATAACTTTTGATTGCCTTAGAATAACTAAAAATTTTTTTAATATGGTATAAAATTTTCTTAGTTATCTGAACTTTTCCTACATCTCCAGCTTCATGCCTCAATTATTATCACAATATTCACAAATATATCATGTTATTTTACCTTTTCATAAATTGTTCCTGTGCCTAGAACACATGTCTACATGTATGAAAAGATATTTCAAGGCTCAGCTGAAGCATTCTCTATCCTCAGACATCATTCTTGACCATCTTATACCCAGCCTGAAGTTTATCACAACTTCCTTGGTCCCAATGGCCCTGTTTATATTTCTAGTGTAGAATCTACTGTTTTATACTTGTAATTATGTTACATGTCTATCTCTTTCATAGAGTGAGCTCTTTGAAGACAAAATAATGTAATACTCATCATTAAATATTTTGTGCTTAACATACATGGTGGGTGCTTAATGATTATCAGACAAGCTTCCAGCACTGTGTTAAATAAAAGTAGTGAAAGTGGGACACTTTGGTTCAAGGACTAAGTGGGAATTCTATCATTTTTTCCCTATTCATTATGATGTTGGCTATAGGTTTGTCCTGTATAGCCTTTATAATTTTGAGAGATGTCATATCTATAGTTATCATGAAAGGGTGCTGAATTTTGACAGATGCTTTTCCTGTATTGATTGGAAAGATCATACAGTGTTGGTTTTTGCATCTATATATGTGGTGAGTTACCTTGGTGGATTTGTATACACTGAACCATCCTTGCATTTCTGGGATGAAGTCCACTTAGTCATGGTGAACTGTTTTTTTGATGTGTTGCTGAATTCAACTTGCTAAAACTATATTGAGAATTTTTACATTTATATTCATAAGGGATATTGGTCTGTAGTTTTCTTTTATAGGGCTAGAAGTTCTTGCCAGAGCAATCAGGCAAGAGAAAGAAATTGAGGGAGTCCAAATAGGGAAAGAAGAGATCAAACTATGGCTATTTGCTGATAGTATGATCTTAAACCTAAAAAACCCTTAACTAAGAGAATTCCAGTATTGATAAATAAATTCAAAAAAGTCTCAGGTTACAAAATTAATGTACAGAAATCAATAGCTTTCATATATGCCAATAGCAGTCAAGCTGAGAATCAAGTGAAAGACACAATACTTTTTTTCAATAGCAAGAAAGAAAATGAAATACCTAGGAATATATTTAACAAAGGAGGTAAAAGACCTCTATAGGGGTCTATATGAAACTATGAAACACTGAGGAAAGAAATTGCAGAGGATGTAAACAGATGGAAAAATATACCCCATCATGGATGAGCAAAATCAACATTTGTTAAAATAGCTATACCACCCAAAGTGACTTACAGATTCAATGTCATTGAATACCAATGTCATTTTTATGCAAAGCTAGAAAAAATACCAATTTCATTTTATGCAAAGCTAGAAAAAAATAGTTCTACACTTCACATGGAACTAGAAAAGACCCCAAATAATTAATGTAACCTTACATAATAAGAACTACTAGGGCCCATCACTTTACCAGACTTTAGGCTATTATCACTAAAAAAAAATTATGGTACTGCCTTCAAAACAGAGAGGTAGACTTTTTGATCAAGACACAGAATTCAGAGATGAAATCTTTTTCATATTCCCATCTGAATTTTGACAAAACTGATAAAAACAAACACTTGGGAAAAGAATACCATTCAGTAAATGGTGTCGGAAAAACTCTATAGTCACATGTAAAAGACTGAAATAGGATCCACACCTCTCATCACTCATGAAATTAACTCATGATGGATAAGACTTAAACCTAAGGCAGGAAAGTATAAGAAGTAAAAAAGAAAATATTTGAAAAACTCATATAGATATTGTCCTAGGCAAAACATTCATGAAGACGACCCCCCAAACAGTCACAGCAACAATAAAAATAAATAAATGAGACCTGATCAAATTAAAAAGCTTTTGCACAGCTAAAGACATAATCAAAAGAGTAAATGGATAACCCACAGAATGGGAGAAAATATTTACATGCTATAAATATAAAGGACTGATAACCTGAATCTACAAGTAATTCAAGAAAATTAGCAAGAAAAAACTAAACAACCCCATTAAAAAGTGTACAAATGAAAATATACTAATGTCTAAGAGACTCATGACAAAATGATCAAAATCTCTAGTCACTGGGGAAATGCAAATCAAAACCACAGTGAGATATCATCTGACTCCAATGACAATGGTTTGTATAAAAATTCCCAAAAGAACAGATGCTGGCATGGACGCAGAAAGGAACTTTTTACACACTGTTGGTGGGATTACAAATTAGTACAACCTCTATGGCAAATTGTATGGAAATACCTCAAAGAACTTAAAGTAGACTTACGTTTTTATTCACCATCCAACTTCAGAGTATACACCCAAAAGAAAAAAGGTCATTTCCTAGAAAGGACACCTGCCCTTAAATGTTTACAGTTGCACAATTCACAATCATTAAGACATGGAAACAACCCAACTGTCCATCAATACATGAAAGGATTAATAAAATTTGGTACATGCATACCATGGAATACTATTGGCTTTTTAAAAAATGGCAATCCAGTATCTTTTGTAACAACATGGATGGAAATGGGAACCATTCTTGTAAGTTAAACAAATACATGTAACCAATAACAAATAGGAGCTAATCTATTAAATGCACATATGGAAGTAAAATCTTGAGGAAAACAAACTGGGAGATGGGGAGAGAGGAGATGGGTAAATTCACACTTATTGGGTATAGTGTACACTATCTGAGTAAGGAGCACACATATAACTTTGACTCGATATGTACAAAAACAAAGTAGATAAATAAATATGTGCACCTCCTGTATTCTGAATTGAAAAAAAATGATTATCAGCTGAATGCAAAAACAACAACAACAAAACAAAAAGATAAATGTAAGACCTAGGCTCTGGAGCCAGCCTTTCCGGATTAGCATCACATTTGCTCACGTTGCTTTGGAAAGTTGCTTCAACCTTTCGTGTATCTATTTCTAGTTCAAAAAACAGGAATAATAATAGCGCCTATCTCAGAAGGTTATTGTGAGGAAGAAATAAGTTAGTATATGTAAGAACCTGGTTCATAACTGCTACGTTAATGTCTGATGCCTTTACCTAACAAGTATTATAAGCCTACTTATTTGTTTTCCTAATAACCCAGCATTGAGTAATAAACAATGCCCACCCAGGAAAAGATTATATGAAAGTGGACTGTGGGTATACCAATGAATTTTACCAGAAAATTTCATTGTAGAATTAAATCTAGAAATTAAAGAAGAAGCTAGTTTCAGTATGTACATTTTTTTTTTAACCAGGGAAGTGGTATATTGGGGGAGTTTACTCAAAGAGAGTGAAGTAAAAATAAGTCTGTTCATATTATGACTTTGAAACCATTCTGACCTCCACAGTATGGAATACTCTGGGGAGACATAGCCGGAATGTCTGTTGATTACCTGTTTGTTTTGTTCCAGTTCATCCTTCATGAACCTATTGAACAGTCAGGTCTAACCTACTATTTCACAATTCTTTCCACGCTTCTTCTTTTCCTAACAGAGTACTCTTGTATGACTTTTATCTGGATGGTAAAAATGTTAAGATATGTAGATTATTTATACTTTTATCTGTCACAGCTCCCAATTTCAAGCATTGGAGACTGACTGAAAGAGAAAAGAGAATTTATTAAAGAGGCATTGAGTGGCAGGATGGGGCATTTATCCACAGAATCTCCAGGGCACCAGGCAGTAAGATTCGGAGGGTTTGTATCCAGTAAAAGTATGAAATATAGATGGCAGAACCATCTGGTGAATGCATCCTTGCTGCTGGCACGGGGCACCAGATACATTCACTGTCAGTGCCATAGTGGATGTTGTTTCTGGAATCCTTACTTCCTGAAAATGGATGTAGCTAATAATCCTGCCGTCAGTCATTACCAAAGTTGATTCTGAATGGTCCCTACTTATGTTGCTAACTTCTTATCACGCCCCCCTGTGGTGGCGGGATGTGATTAGTGCAGTGCGGTTCACAGACCTGTGTCCTCGACACCAGGAAGTCTGAGAGCATGTGGTATTTGCAGCTTCTTCTAGTGGCAGTTGGATTTGCCTCATTGGGTGGCAAATAGAAAGAGGTTCAGTTGTCAAATGAAAAAAAAATGTAAACTGCCCTTCACCCTGGCTAAGGAGATATACTTCATGAACATTGACATCTTTGTAACCAACTGGAAACCAGTTAAAAACACAAGAAAAGGAGCCCCACTCAGTTTCGCCAGTAGGAAACATAGTAGAAAGCACTATTCACACCCTATAATGACACTGATTTGGGCTCATTTCTTGGCAATGTATGTTCCACATGACCATTACAAGAACATGTAAGAAGACTTTGAGAAAATGTCATTTTCCTGCTAAGACAGTCATAGGAGTTTCCCTTAAACAACCTGTCTCCTTCTTTCGCTTTTCCTCTGAGTTCATGACTGTCAGTATTTTTCACTGGGAAGAATGACATTAGAGGTCCTTATGTAAAATCCAGATGAAAAGGAAGATGTGTAGTAAAACTCATTTGACTCTGATCTAAGCATTACAAGGTTAATTTGTACAAACAAGGAATTTCCTGGCAATTATTAATTATGAGTAAAAATGAATTAATCTAGTTATTTGGATTTTCTTTAAAATAAGGAAAAATGGAGAAAACCAAGAAGGTAGTTAGTTGTAATTGCCCGGATGACTGTGTCTACTAGCAACTTGGGCAGTGGAAAGAGATTAGAGTGTCAGATAGGACTGTTCGGATATGCCTGAAATTGTTGGTAATTCAAGTGAGAAATCAAGTAAATAAGTCAGAACTAATTTGAGTCTTACTTAGAATCTTCAAGATAATCTGTTGGGACAGAGGTTGGAATAGCACTGGAGAAAATAAGATGGGCTACCCTGGACAAAGTGTTGGTAAATCTCAGGAAAGTACAGGCCACTTATGCTGGAATAACACCAAATTTCTGTAAGGTTCTACCAGTTCGGCATTCCATATGTTGATTTCAAATGAATCTCACCAGTAAAGGGAATTTAAGGAAGAATGCTTTACACCAATTAAAAATACGAAAGATATACAATGAATATAGTGTATTAACTAGAATCCCATCAACCAACTATTTTGAACCAATATTTTCAACACCTAACAGAAATAAGTGATGTATTCAGCATGCATTTGTGATTTCCTTAGAGTATAGACTTAATAGCATACTTTATTATTGTAATCATTTAAATAGTAACAAAGGCTACATTTTGAGGAGAGGAAGGAAAAGGAGTTCAAGGAGGAAAGGAAAACTTTCTTGATCCTCAAAAAAAAAAAAGAACAGAAAAGAAAAGAAAAAATATATGATTTGATTTAGAGGGATCTTATTTACAGTTTTAAGATGATGACGCAAAATGTTTATGATAGGCTCACAAATTGAACAGTAGCCCAAAGAGGGGACTTCATTGCAGCTCTTAATATCTTCCCCAAATGTTTCTAAATACACTATTATGTTGAAATGCTGTATTTAGATTACTCTAATTTGTACTCTGACGCAAAGGAATGAATTTCAAATGCCATGACAAGGTGGAGTGACATCTCTGGAGTCTTCCGGCATTTATGGAGGATTAGGAAGTTTGATTGAGCTCCTGGCTCCTCCTTGGTATTGATGTAATTGCAGGTGTATTGTGTGCCCTGTCTACCTGGTGGGGTGGAAAATGAAGTAACCTCCACTCTTTCCTAAAGCAGTGAATAACTTGCTCCTTTCCATGCCCAGGTTGATCACTCAGGAGAGAAGGATAGAGAACAAGTCCAGGAAAAAGCTGTTAGAAGAAGATGTAATTTTACTACCTGCTGTACGATGCTCAAATTTGCAAAGAAGCTAGAAAAAAAGAATTACCAAAACACATCTCTATAATGGCATGGTTTTAAGGACAGAACCTCTTAATGCCTCTTATGTTTCTCAAGCCTTGTGTTTTTTTTGAGGTTTTTTTCTTTTAGCATGATAATGTGTATGCCATTATGGAAATTAATACCTAAATGAACCTCTAAAAGAATTGAGAAGCTTGACTCAGTTCCATCATTTCCAAAGGCCCATGAGGATGGGTTTATTTTGAGAAAAATAGACCCAGAAGAAGCAGAAAGAGCTAATAATAGCCCCTGATGTCAAGGAACAACAGAAAACATCCATTTTCATAAAAGTAACTACGTGGAAAAACCATTTTGGAGACTGTACTAAATTCTTTACATGTAATGATTCTATATAAAGTTAATGGTTCCTTTTGTTGTTATATTTTTCCTTGCTTCTCGCAAACTAGCAAAACCTAGGAACTTAAATATTTTTGCTTTCCATTCCATTACAGCAATTTGAAAAATAAATTTAATTAGTATATTAGAATACATTGTCTGCCCTCTTGAGAATTCTATTCAGTGTAAATATACCAAAAACCCTTCTTTATTTTTAAGCTAATATAAGCCCTCAGAGATTAGTAAGGGAAATATAAAAGTGTTTTTATAATATTTCAACCTTCCCTCAGTGTTCTCTTCCTCGCCTAAAAGAAGTCAGAAAATTCCATTTTGTCAAAAGATCTGTATTTTACATCTTTACCAACTTTCTGAAATCACCTGTTCAAGTATGGAGGCACTTCTCTGCTGTGAGCTTATATCTTCAGGGAAAAAGTCCAGTTATCACTTCTTCAACAACTTGGTACCTTGTGATAAGAACAACTCCACTCCTTTTTCCCTAAAGCAATTCCAATTTGTTTGACTTTAAAGGAGTGAAGGATATATCTGTAAGTGCCCTTGTCTTCTTTAAATGAAATCGAAAATGGGCTGTATAAGAATGAAAAGGTTTACAGAAAAGGATCCACGATAACCATTCACAAGTTGCGGTGGTGGTACTGCAATAATTAGGGTAAACACAGTGTATTTGTACTAGCCACCGAGGCCTTGACTCCCTGAGAAAGAATTCCAGGGCACTCTCCATATGTTAAGATTTCTAAACCCCTCCAAGTTACCAGAAAGATTAGGTCACTTAGTTTTTTTCAACATAGTAACGGACGTAGGCTACATACAGACTGTATTATTTCACCAAGAGGATGGAGTTTCCATAAAAGACCCAAGTGAACATTCTGTCTGCATCTTCATAGAGTGCAGTGGGACTGAGTTTCGCTTTCTAATGATGTGCTGGAATGGCCTGCTATTTTCCCACAGGAGAGGGAGGAGTGGGCCCTTGTATGCACTAGTGGCATAACTAATACACCAACGGGTTCTGCAGAAAGAAGCTGAAATAGCAGGTTGCAAAGGGACCAGGACTGAGACGTTATGGTCACACCTCAGCAGACAGCTAGCAATTACTGTCAACTTCATTTGGGGACAACAGAGGTTGAGAATTGTAGTGTGTGGTTATAATGTCATGTGACTGATGTTAGATCACGAACGCCAGTCTCCTTACATTTTATGGTCACACCTTGAAACCCAGGGACAGTCTATATGTTGGTTTAGTTATGTAAGGAACAAAAGGACCATGTGTATCTTTACTCACGATTTAAAAAGGTTTTTCACTCACTTCGTAATTAAGAAAATCTCCGTGTTTTTCACAAAATAAAGCTATTGGTATAGAAATATCAAAGGCACAAATCCAAGAGACATTACATATGCAGATTGCATAACCCTCTGAAAGGAAGTTTTAATGAAAGATTGCAATAATTTAAAAGCAACAAAGGTTCAGTTTAATTATTGGTGTAACAATTTAATAAGATAATAAATTCCTTAATTTTCTTGGTTTATTTTGGCTTATATTTTTAGATTATTTTTCAGTGTTTTAATATATTTTCATTAGTTAATATATATAATTCTACACTTAGTTTATTTTTAATGTTACATGTTATCATATATGCAAAATACTATTTTAATATGGCTTACCATAAACAAAGAAATTAACTTTGGTTAGGGTATCAGTAAATTGATTGTTTGGCTGATTGATATTTATTGTTTTCACCATGATTTCTTTCTTTTTTTTTTTTATTAAATCATAGCTGTGTACATTAGTGCAATCAAGGGGTACAATGTGCTGGTTTCATATACAATCTGAAATGTTTTCATCAAACTGTTTAACATAGCCTTCATGGCATTTTCTTAGTTATTGTATGAAGACA
>CAUYRH010127937.1:0-10909 GCA_963574655.1 Perodicticus potto | reverse complement strand
AACAAAGACATCTGTACCAGAATGTTTATTGCAGCCCAATTCATAATTGCTAAGTCATGGAAGAAGCCCAAGTGCCCATTGACCCACGAATGGATTAATAAACTTTGGTACATGTACACCATGGAATATTATGCAGCCTTAAAAAGAAAGATGGAGACTTTACCTCTTTCGTGTTTACACGGATGGAGCTGGAACATATTCTTCTTAGCAAAGTATCTCAAGAATGAAAGAAAAAGCATCCAATGTACTCAGCCCTACTATGAAACTAATTTAAAGGTTTCATATGAAGGCTATAACCCAACTATAGCACAAGAATATGGGAGGGGAGGGGGAAGGTTGGGGTGGAGGGAGAGTAATTGGTAGGGCCACACCTATGGTGCATCTTAGAAGGGTACAGGGGAAACTTACTAAATGCAGAAGACAAATGTCTTCATACAATAACTAAGAAAATGCCATGAAGGCTATGTTAAACAGTTTGATGAAAACATCTCAGATTGTATATGAAACCAGTACATTGTACCCCTTGATTGCACTAATGTACGCAGCTATGTTCTAATAAAAAAAAATACTTAAAAAAAAAGAAAGAAAAAAAACAAGAGGGGCCTCCTCAGCATGCCTTACTGAGGGCCAAGTCTTAATGTTGGGGCTTCGCTGATAAAGAATCCAGGGAAGTGATTGGAAGGATTGCTTGTGGCCCAGCTTGTGAAGAAGACAGGGAGACAGGAGGTAGAGAAGAGTGCTTAGTGAGAGGCCATTCTGAGTGAGCTTGGCTCTGGTAGGGAGGGAGGGACAGAGGACTGGACCAAAGGGATGTGAGCAGGAGGCAACTGGTATTGACCTTTCCACAAGTCCAAATCCAGCTCCATCATCAGGGCCCTACTCAAACATTGTCTATCCAGAGAGCTTTTACCAACCTCTGGGGTGATGATTCATCTTCCTCTGTGATGCTATACCTGTCACTTCTTGTCATAGCTGCCTTGGGCTGGAGTGAGTTATGGGTATGAGTCCCCTCATAGCCTGAGTTCACTGTGGGCAGGACTTCCCTGCAGGATATCCCTAGCTCTGCACTTGGCACTCAAGTATTTGTGGAACCAAAGGAAAGATATCAGGATATACTGAGTCCTTTCCCCCACTTCCAGAGTTCTCTCCCTCCAGTGAAGTTCCAGAATCACCTACAGCCTAGGCATTTGGACTGTTCATTTACAATGCACCCTAGAAGGGCAGTGCCTCTGGCTCAAAGGAGTAGGGCACCGGCCCCATATACCGGAGGTGGCTAGTTCAAACCCAGCCCTGGCCAAAAACTGCAAAAATAAATAAATAAATAAATGAATGAATAAATAAATAAAATAAAATTCACCCTAGACTTTCCAAATGGGACTTTCCAAGATTGGTCCCCAAATCTACCTTCTTTTTGCTTTTTTTAAAAAAATTAAGTCTATTTGTATATAATAAAATACACTCATTGTAAGGGTGCGGATTAAT
The DNA here is from genome assembly GCA_963574655.1 of Perodicticus potto. Lineage (NCBI taxonomy): Eukaryota > Metazoa > Chordata > Mammalia > Primates > Lorisidae > Perodicticus > Perodicticus potto. The sequence goes on along the minus strand of CAUYRH010127937.1, from coordinate 9,427 downwards.
TAGTTTACACAGTCATGTGTAACCATCACCATTATGGTGACATAAAGCATTTCCTTCTCACCAGAAAATTCCCTCATGCCTCCCTGAAATCAATCACCTCCCTCTCCATGGCCCAAGCAATCATTGTTTCCTATCATTGCAGATTAGTTTTATTCCTTCTAGAATTTCATATAAATGGAATCATGTGATGTAGTGAGTTGAATGGTGGCCCCTAAGATATCATGTCCTAATCCTCAGAACCTATAAATATTACCTTATTTGGAAACCATGTCTTTGCAGGTGAGACTAAGTTGAGGATTTTGAGAAGATGATATAATTCTGGATTATCCAAGTGGGCCCTAAATGTCCTTATAAGAGAGAGAGGTAGAAGGAGGATCAAGACCACACACAGAGGATAGAGCTATGTAGTGGAGGTGGAGATTGGAATGATGTAGATGTAGCCGCAAGCCAAGGAATGTTGGAAGCCACCAGAAGCTAGAAGGAACAGATTCTCCTCAGAGCCAGGAGAGGGAGGGTAGCCCTGCTGACACCGTAATCTCAGACTCTTGGCCTCCAGAATTGTTAGGGAATAAATTTATGTTGTTCTAAGCCAACAATTTTGTGGTAATTTGTTATTGCAGCCCTAAGAAACTAATGCATGCATTACGTATGTGCTGTATTTTCTGTGTCTAATTTCTTTTGCTTGGTTTGATTTTAATATTTTTCCACATTATTTTTATTACTGAGCAGTATTGCATTGTATGGATATTCACAATATGTTTATTCATTTCACCTATTGATGAGTATTTGAGTTGTGTCCTGATTCAGGCTATTGTGAATAAAGCTGTCATGAACAAGTGTGTATGTATATTTATTTCTCTTTGGTAATTATTTGGCATATGGTAAGTATATGTTTAATTTAACATTTTAATAATAAACCATCAAGTTATTTTCCAAAGTGGTTGTACCATTTTGCATTCCTAGTTACTTCACATTCTCAGCATCACTGGATTTTGTCAGTCTTTTACATTTTGGTTATTTTTAAGTGAACATATAGAGGTGCTTCACTATAGTTTTTAGTTTGTGTTTTCCTGATAACTAATGATGTTGAGCATTTTTTGGTGAGCTTATTGGCCATTTGTATATCTTCTTTTTGAAATATCTCTTCCAATCTTTGCTTACTCTGTGCATGTGTATTTGGGATTGTTTTATCTTCTTTATTGACCTTTAAGAGCTCTTATATATTCTGGATACAAGTCCTTTGTTGAATATGAATATTGCAATATTTTCTTTTAGTATGTAGTATTCCTTTTTATTTCTTTAGCAGTGAGTTTTATTTTAATTTTTTTTCTTTATTTCTTTTCTTTTCTTTTTTTTTTTTGTTTTGAGACAGAGTCTCACTATGTTGCCCTTGGTAGAGTGCTGTGGCATTACAGCTCATAGGAACCTCAAACTCTTGGGCTTAAGCCATTCTCTTGCCTCAGCCTCCCAAATAGCTGGGACTACAGGTGCCTGCCACAATGCCTGGCTATGTTTTGGTTGTAGTTGTCATTGTTGTTTAGCAGGCCCAGGCTGGGCTCAAACCCGCCAGCCCTGGTGTATGTGGCTGGCACCATAACCACTGAGCTATGGGCACCGAGCCAAGCAGTGAGTTTTACAGAGCAGAAGAAGTCTTAATTCTGATAATGAAGATTTTCATTTATTCCCCTTTATAAAGTTAGTGCTTTTTTTTGTCCTACTTAGGAAATCAAGGTCACAAAGATTTATTTTGTGATATCGAAGTCATAAAGATTTTTAACGTGGGACATGAAGGTCATGGAGATTCTCTGTGAGAAGTTTTATAGTTTTAACTTTTATGTTTAGGTATATGATTCATTTTCACTTGCTTTGTGTGTGTGGGTGGTGTGAGGTAAGAGTTAAGGTTCTTTTTTTATCATTACTGATATTTGGATTTCCAGCACCACTTACTGAAAAACTTGACTTTTACTCCATTGAATTGCCTTGGCACCTTTGTTGAAAATCAAGATGTAGATAGATCTCTCTCTAGAATCTCTATTCTTCTCTATTAGTGTCTCTTCTTATACCAGCAAAATACTCTGTTGATGGCTGTATTTTTGTATTTTATAGTTTGTCTTGAATAATTAGGGTGAGCTCCTCTTTTTAAAAAAATTATTTTGGTCATTCTAGGTCATTTATTCTTTCCATATAATCAATGACCAGGTATAGTGGCTCATGCCTATAATCCAAGGAATCTGGGAGGCCCATGTGGGTAGATTGCCTGAGCTCAGGAGTTCAAGACCAGCCTGAGCAAGAGTGAGACCCCGTCTTTAAAAAGAACTAGGTGTTGTGGTGGGAACCGTGGTGGGAACCAAGGTGGGAACCTATAGTCTCAGAGGCTCCAGAGGCTGAGGCAAGAGAATAACTTGAGCCCAGGAGTTTGAGATTGCTGTGAGTTATGACACCATGGCACTCTACCCAGCACAACAGAGTGAGATTCTTTCTCAAAAACAAACAAAAACCTCCAAACCAATAAAAAAAAGAAAAGTCAGCTTAGCACTTCTGTAAAATGCCTTCTGGAATTTTGATTGAGATTGAGTCAAATACATTTAGGAGGAATTGCCATTTTAACAATATTAAGTATTTCCATCCATGAATATGGTATGCCTCTCCATTTATTTTTATTTTTTTGAGACAGAGCCTCAAGCTGTCATCCTGGAGAGAGTGCCGTGGCATCACAGCTCACAGCAACCTCCAATTCCTGGGCTCAAGCGAGTCTCCTGCCTCTGCCTCCCAAGTAGCTGGGACTACAGGCACCCACCACAACGCCTGGCCATTTTTTTAGGTTGCAGCCACCATTGTTGTTTGGCAGGCCCAGGCTGGATCCGAACCCGCCAGCTCAGGTGTACGTGGCTGGCGCCTTAGCCTGTTGAGCCACAGGCGCCGAGCTCATTTATTTTTATCTTTAACTTTTTTTTTAGCAGTGTTTTGCAGTTTTCAGAGCACAGGTGTATTGTAAGACTTAAAATGTCAAATATTTCTTTGACATCTTTGAGTCTTATAGGGCCCAAAGTCTTAACCATCAGTTCTCCTGCTGTCCCCAAACTATGCTCCCTATTGAGTGATAACGACTCCCCACCTAGCTGGGTTTCCACTGGTTCTCACACTTTAGCAAGCATAAAAATCACCAGAGGTGCTTGGTAAAAATGCTGATCTGAGCAACAAATCATTTAGAAATAGAAATCTAAAAACTAATACCATACAATAGCATCAAAAAAATATGATTGGCTCGGCGTCTGTGGCTCAATAGGCTAAAGTGCCAGCCACGTACACCTGAGCTGACAGGTTCGAATCCAGCTTGGGCCCACCAAACAACAATGACAGCTGAAACCAAAAAATAGCCGGGCATTGTGGCAGGCACCTGTAGTCCCAGCTACTTGGGAGGCAGAGGCAGGAGACTCACTCGAGCCCAAGAGTTGGAGGTTGCAGTGAGCTGTGATGCCACGGCACTCTCTCCAGGGTGACAGCTTGAGGCTCTGTCTCAAAAAAAAAAAAAAAAAAGATCAATTGACAGATGAGCAGATAAATAAAATGTGGTATATACATGTAATGAAATATTATGCATTTTCTTTACATATGTTCGTTGTCCCGCAAAAACAAACATACTAGAAAATCCATCAGTGGGATCAGTCCTTTACCCCCTCACCCTTTGGGATGTGACTGTTTTAAGAACATTAGATATATCCCCTTTTTGTCATGTGTTCATTAGATACATAATGACAGGCTCTTCTGCTGGGCTTTGAGATACCACAGTGAACAGGGATTGGTAGAGGCAGATAGGTAAGCCAACAAGTCATTGCCGTCATATGTGGGGTGCAGATAGGAGTTGCCAGAGCTTTGTGGGCACAGTGGGTAAATCTTGTGGTCCTGGGTGTCGCTATGGCTGCTGCAATTTGGGAATCTAAGGATGCCTCTCTTTGTCCTTTACAAGTCCCTGTGAGACCTGGCTGTACTCCCATGCTGGTTAGACTCTGGGCAGGAGGCTCTGTCTTAAGATTAAGACTGCATGCCAAGGCCAGATACAGTGACTTATGCCTATAATCCTGCCACTCTCGGAGGCTGAGGTGGGAGGACCATTTGAGTTCAGGAGTTTGAGACCAGCCTGACTCTATCTCTGTTAAAAATAGAAAAATTGGCTCGGCGCCCATAGCACAGTGGTTATGGAGCCAGCCACATACACTGAGGCTGGCAGGTTCAAACCCAGCCCGGGCCAGCTAAACAACAATGACAACTGCAACAAAAAATAGCAGGGCATTGTGGCGGGTCCCTGTAGTCCCAGCTACTTGGGAGGCTGAGACAGGAGAATGGCTTGGGCCCAAGAGTTTGAGGTTGCTGTGAGCTATGACGCTACAGCACTCTACTGAGGGTGACATAGTGAGATTCTGTCTCAAAAAAAATAATAATTAAAAATAGAAAAATTAGCTGGGGCTGGTGGCAGGTGCCTATAGTCCCAGCTGTAGGCTGAGGCCCCATGCCTTCTAGCCCAATGACAGAGTGAGACTCTGTCTCAAAGAAAAAACAAAGACTGCATGTCAAGTCCTGCCAGTTAAGGACTTTCTGGCTTTGTCTTGAGACAGCCACATCATGCTGTCTCCAAACGCTCTGTCTCTAGTGGAAAGTTTTAGTCTCTAGAGGAACAGAGAGAAGGCAGCTCTGTTGCCTCTGTTGGAGTTCAGTGACCACTGAGCTGCTCTCATAACTTGGTCTCAGTCCATCCTGTCCTGTTTGTTTGTTGTCTGGGTTGCTTCTCTTTGTAGGATGGTCTGTCCCTCATGCCCTATTTCACACCACACTTGAAGTCCTTTGGCCTTTCTTCCCTGCCCTCCTCCGCCTGATCAGTGCTTCTGGAAACATTGTCTAGCCTGATTGCTGTAAATGTGCAAATCCAGCTACAAAACCACCCCCAGGCCTAGCCCAGCTATGTATTGTTTTCTTTCTGGGCTGGGCTGGAGCCTTGAAGTCTAATAAGGAGAGGGGAACCTGTTTGTTGTTCTTCTCCGGAATGGAATGGCCCAGAGACCCCCCTGCAACTGGCTCTTGCCCTTGGAAGTGGGAGTAGATTGGATGTTGGGGGAGGTTACCACTCCTGCTCAGAAATCACCCTAAAACAGTGGGGGTCACCCCTGTTGCACAGGCACTCCCCCTGGGGGAACTTTCAGAGCTCCTGATGCCCAAGCTATATCCCAGACCAATTAAGCCAGAATCTCTAGAGGTGGCACCCAGGCTGCAAGGTTTTTTAATCCCAGGTGATTCCCACACACTACTAAATTTGAGAGCTGCTACTCTAAAGAGACCAACCACTGAGATGAGACAGTGTGGGAGGGTCTAAAATAGCGGTTCTCAACCTGTGGGTGAGACCCCTTTGTAACAATGAAGATACATCCTGCATATCAGATATTTACATTACGATTAATAACAGTAGCAAATTTTTTGTTGTTGTTGTTTTGTTTTTGGAGGGACTGGTTCTTTATTTCAAAAAGACACATGTCAATATTCAGTATCAAAACAGTTGCATTACTGGTTTCATTTCTCCTCATTGGCCCCAAAGAGACCATACCAAAGGAGAGTACATTTTAAGCCAATCAGCTGCAGGATGTACACCTAACAGGCCTCACTCAGAGAAACCTCAACAAAAAGTGGGGACTGGGAAGGGAAAGAAACTTTAAAAGGCAATTATTTTTTCTTAATTCTTTTTTTTTTTTTTTTTTTTTGTAGAGACAGAGTCTCACTTTATCGCCCTCGGTAGAGTGCTATGGCATCACACAGCTCACAGCAACCTCCAGCTCCTGGGCTTAGGCGATTCTCTTGCCTCAGCCTCCTGAGTAGCTGGGACAACAGGTGACCGCCACAACGCCCGGCTATTTTTCTGCTTTGCAGTTCAGCCAAGGCCAGGTTTGAACCCGCCACCTTCGGTATATGGGGCCAGCGCCCTACTTGATGAGCCACAGGAGCCGCCCAACAGTAGCAAAATTACAGTTATGAAGTAGCCACAAAAATAATTTTATGGTTGGGGGTCACTGCAACATGAGGAACTGTATTAAAGGGTCGCGGCATTAGGAAGGTTGAGAACCACTGGTTTAAAACCAATTTAGCAGATTTGCCCTCTCTCTATCTTTGTCTCTCTCTGATTAAAATTATAGGGGCCTCACCCTGCTTTCTTTAATTTGGTACTCCAACCCAACTGACATATTCCCAATTTGAGGTCCTAGGATCATCCTTGGGTACAAAATATATTCCCTCTGGTCAGGAAATAGGATGCAGAGAGTATTCAGTGTGTCTGCTGCTGTTTTCAGTTATCAGCACGCTGTCATGATATTTCAGGGTTGGTGACCTCTGGTCAAGTAGAGAGGTATGTTGGACTGACTTAGGAGAGCTGGCTTTTCTGGGGGCATCACTCTGGAGGCTTCTCTTGTGCCACCCAGGAATCCCCAGCCTGCTTTTGACCATAGCCACCTCCCCTTCAGTCCACCTCTCTCTGCATCTGCCCCCTGCTCGGGGTCTCTGCCTCTCCTGTCCTTGAGTCTTCTTCCCTCTTACCCAGCCTAACATTCCAATAACACTTTTGCCCCTAAACGTCTGCACTCCTCCCCCGTTTCGTAGAGAAATTTGAAGCTGTAGATTAAAATTCTGCCACTTTCCATCTCATCTGCATCCTCACACATTTTCTCTACCTTCCTATTAACCCTCGTGGAGGCTCCGTCCTTCCCTCCAAAGCGAATCCTTTTGCTCTTGGAGTGCCCTCGCCTTTCCCCCCGTGTCTCCTCAGAATTCCCCACACTGATCTCCCCACAGAGATCTCTCTCTGTTCTGTATTTGGGCCACTGACTTTCACCTCCGTCATTGCATCCAGATGCGCCTGGCTGATGTAACCAGCACCTTGGAGTTACTAAATCTGATGGCTGTCCCCTGCCTTGCTCAAATGCCCCCCTCCCTCGACTCTCCTGGTTTTCCTTCTAACTCTCTGGCCATTTCTGTAGTGGCCATTGCAGACCCATTTTTTCCTCACGAGCCATTAGCTGTAGACATTTCCCAAGCTGGGTCCTGCTGCCTTTACCTTGCTTTTCAAAGCTGCTTATATCCTGATTCCTAACGATTACCGGGTCCTAAGTGTGGCACATATTTCATCTCTAGTCTCGAGCCTTCTTTGGAACTTGAGGCATCGCTATCCAACTGCTTCTTTGTACTTTTTAATTGTGGTAACAAAAAGTGCTAACATAGAATTCACCACCTTGACCATTTATGAATATACAGATCGATAGTGTTAAATATAGTCACATTGTCGTGCAACCCATCTCCAGAACTCTTCACCTGGTAAAACCGAAACTCTGTGCCTCTTCGATAACAACTCCTCATTCCGCCTCCCCTCTACAACCCCTGGTAACCGCCTTTCTACTTTCCATCTCTAAGTACCTACTCTAGGTACCTCGTGTAAGTGGAGTCATACCGAATTGGTCTTTTTGTCACTGGCTCATTTCACTTAGCATTATGTCCTCAAGGTTCATTCATTTTGTTGCATGTATCAAAAATTCTTTCCCTCGGCGGCACCCGTAGCTCAGTGGGTTGGGGCGCCGGCCACATACACTGAGGCTGGCAGGTTCCAACCCGGCCCAACCAGCTGAAATAACAATGAAACAAACAACAACAAAAAAGTAGCCAGGGGTTGTAGTGGTGCCTGTAGTCCCAGCTACTTGGGAGGCTGAGGCAAAATAATTGCTTAAGCCCAAGCGTTTGAGGTTGCTGTGAGCTGTGACACCATGGCACTCTACCCAGGGCAATAGCTTGAGCTCAAAAAAAAAATTCTTTCCCTCTGTGGCAGAATAATATTCCATTATATATATATGTGTGTGTATGTACACACACGTACACCATTTTTTTAATCCATTAATCAGTTGACAGGTGCTTGGGTTGCTTCCATCTCTTAGCTATTATGAATAGTGCTGCTATGAACCTTGGTATGCAAATACCCCTTTGAAATACTTTCATTTCTTTTGGATGTATACCCAGAACTGGAGTCTAGTAATTCTATCTTTAATACTTTTTACTACCCTACTGTTTTCGATAGAAGCTGCATTATTTTATAGTCTCACCAACAACACATAAGGGTTGCAATTTCTCCACATCCTTGCCAACCCTTGCTATTTTTTTTTATTTTAGGTTTTTTTTTTAAATAGTACCCATCCTAATGGGTGCGAGGTGATATTTCATTGTAATTTTGATTTGCATTTCTATAATGATTTAGTGATGTTGAGCATCTTTTCATATGCTTGTTGACTATTTGTATATCTCTAGAAAGGAGAACTATCTATTAAGTTCTTTGCCCATTTTTTAAAAAAAATATTGAGGACAGATTAAATGTGGCTCATTTTTAAAAACTTGGTTTTCTGTTTTTTTGTTGTTCCCTTGTCGTAGTTCTCTATATACTCTGGATAGTAACCTCTTGTCAGAAACATGATGTAAACATTTTCTCCCATTCCATAAGTTGCCTTTTTACTTTGCGATTGTATCCTTTGACCTGCATGAGTGTTAAATTCTGATGTGATCTAATTTGTCTACTTTTACTTTTGTTGTAATACTTCTGGTGTCGTATCCAGCAAGTCTTTGCCAAATCCAGTGTAATGAGAGTTTTCCCCTTATGTTTTCTTCCAAGAGTGTTATAGTTTCAGGTCTCGAGTTTAGGTCTTTGATCTATATTCATTTTTGTCTATGCTGTAAGGTCTAACGTAATCCCTTATATGTGGATATCTAGTTTTCCCAGCCCCATCTGTTGAAGAGTATCCTTTGCCCATTCAGTGGTCTTGGGAACTTTGCCAAAAACTCATTTGTCCATATATTTGAGGGTTTATTTCTGGACTCTCTATTCTATTCCATTGGTCTGTATGTCTGTCTTTATTTTAGTTCCACACTGTTCTGATTATTACAGTTTTGTGTAAGTTCCTCCTTCTCCTCTCCAAAAACATTCAGTTTTGGATATGTGTGTATGTGTCTGTGTATGAAAGTGCTTTAAAGAGTCAATTATTCTATAAGCCTTAAGATAGTGTACCCTTCCTCTCAAATCAGATCCTGTCCCTTGCCAATTTTTGTCCCTCAGGGGCAACAATTTCAACTCTTTCCTTTTTCACATTTGGAATTCACATCCATATTCTTTTTTTTTTTTGAGACAGAGCCTCTAGCTTTCACCCTGGATAGAGTGCTATGGCATCACAGCTCACAGCAACCTCTAATTCCTGGGCTCAAGTGAGTCTCTTGCCTCTGCCTCCCAAGTAGCTGGGACTACAGGCACCAGCCACAACGCTCAGCCATTTTTTGGTTGCAGCCATCGTTGTTTGGCGGGCCAGGGCTGGATTCGAACCTGCCAGCTCAGGTGTACGTGGCTGGTGCCTTAGCTCGCTGA
>CAUYRH010127936.1:0-10834 GCA_963574655.1 Perodicticus potto | reverse complement strand
TAGTCCTCTCCATGTGTTGTCCTCTGTGTCACCATGGGAACCTACATGGAGTCCTGAACAGCAAAAGGCCTCTCTGCATATGGTGCCTCTTAACCTTGGATTTCTCAGCCTCCAGGAATGTAAGAATTAAATTTCATTCCTTGATAAATTGCCCAGAGTCTGAGGCCTCTCGTGACCAACCGAAAAGTGACCAATTCTGGCAGCTACCTAGCTTACTCCTTTCTGACGTAGTTTAGCTCAGTACACAGCCCTCTAGGTATGGTGACTCGATAAGCACAGAGTAGCGGCTGACATGGTAGCTTCCTCCGGGAGCTCACTAGGAATATCTCCACCGAGAAATTCATGAGGAATTCACTGGTGTTCCCAGATCAAGCAGAGTGTGAGTGTGCCGTTGTAGCATGGTTGCACCTCCTGTGCCGAGGATTTGAGAAAAGGTTGTGTGAGGCTGAAACGTGCCTTCCATGGGAGATGACAGAGTAAACAGGAGAAAGGGAGGTGTTTTATAGGATGAGGAGTGTGGATCAACTCAGCCTCTAGGGAACAATGGGTGCGCTGGCCATGTTGGAGCAGGGTGAATGATGTAGGTGGCACAAGGTAAGTGGGGAGTGGCAGTCTAGAGGAGACAAGCTTGGGGGATTCTGTGCACATGGAGACACTTTCAGGGTTTCAGACCTTGTATAAGAAAATCTAGTATGCATTTCAGATCTCCCTTTCAGGGTGCATAATGGCACCAGCTTTGGGGATTTATTTTTTTGAGACAGAGTTTCACTCTGTCAACCTTAGTAGAGTGCCATGGCATCATTGTAGTTCACAGCAGCCTCAAGCTCTTGAGCTTAAGCAGTCGTCCTGCCTCAGCCTCCTGAGTATCTGAGACTACAGGAACCCACTATAACACCCAGCTAGATTTTCTATTTTTAATAGAGATGATATCTTGCTCTTGCTCAGTCTGGTCTTGAACGCCTGAGCTTAAGCTACCCACCTGCCTCAGCCTCTCAGAGGGCTAGGATTACAGGTGTGTGTCACTGCACCCATCTGTGCCACCAGCTTTTGAGAAAAGACTGCCCAGCAAGAAGACTAGCTACGGGTGGGCTGCTGTCAGGGGTCCTTGCTCAGGACACAGCTGGAGACGAATGACAGTGCAAAGCCTCTGTTCCCTCTTTTGGGGTCCAGGCAACTTTCTGGGCTCAGAGAGCAAGGAAAAAGATTTAGGAATGTTGGCTTGGCAGGATCTGATGGGACTATTCGGCCCAGGAGTTCCATAAAGACCACACTACCAAACAAGCTGAATTTGCAAGGTGGTCTCTTTATTCAGGAGATGGCCAGTAACTGCCTCAGTGTCCCAACAAGGGTTTTTTGAGAGCAGCCCCGAGTGCTTAAGGGGTCGGGTTTTTAAGGCCTGGTCTGCATCCTGGTTGGCACACAGGCTGTCTAGGTGCATGTGGGTAGGATAGCAAGCAAACATTATATAGAAGCAGAATTTTGTGGTTAGTAACATACAAACATCTTTGTTCTAATATTGTAACATATATCATACGTCTTTGTTCTAATATTTTCCCCCTATACATCTTAGTTTCAGTACTTTCTCTTTTTTTTTTTTTTGAGACAGAGCCTCAAACTGTCACCCTGGGTAGAGTGCCATGGCATCACAGCTCACAGCAACTTCCAACTCCTGGGCTTAAGTGATTCTCTTGCCTCAGCCTCTCAGCCTCCAAAGTAGCTGGGACTACAGGTGCCTGCCACAACGCCTGGCTATTTTTTGGTTGTAGTTGTCATTGTTGTTTGGTGGGCCCAGACTGGAGTCTAACTTGTCAGCTCTGGTGTATGTAGCGAGCGCCTTAGCTGTTTGAGCTATAGGAGCCGAGCCTCATCTTTTTTTCTTAAAGCTTGCAGTCTGGAAATTTGCTGGGAGTTAACTGGTATTTTTCCATTATAGCCTAGGCCTAACAAAACTGCACTTTCTTTTTTGGAGGGTCAAATCATTGACTCAGTGGCAAGTACAGGATCAGGTACAGGGTCATATTGATTTTTTTAAACTTTTTTTAAAATTAGGTGAAACAAACAGTTCAGGAATACATTAATACATATGTGGGGGTACAATGGGTTGTTTTATTTTATATAATTTGATGTGGTTACATCAAAGCACTCAACATAGCTTTTGCCTCATTTAATTGAGTTATATTGATTTTTTTTCTTTTTTTTTGAGACAGAACCTCAAGCTGTCACTTTGGGTAGAGTGCGGTGGCATCACAGCTCACAGCAACCTCCAACTCCTAGGCTCAAGCGATTCTCCTGCCTCTGCCTCCCAAGTGGCTGGGATTACAGGTGCCCGCCACAACGCGCGGCTATTTTTTGGTTTGCAGCCTTCTTTGTTTGGCGGTCCCAGGCTGGATTCGAACCCTCCAGCTCAGGTGTATGTGGCTGGTGCCTTAGTCGCTTGAGCAACAGGCGCCAAGCCGAGTCATATTGATTTTTAATTATCATAAGGTTGACAGCACTTATTATCTTTCTATTTTTTTATTAAATCATGGTTGTATACATAAATGCAATCAAGGGGTACAAAGTGCTGGTTTTATATACAGTTTGAAATATTTTCATCGAACTGATTGACATAGCTTTCGTGACATTTTCTTAGTTATTGTGTCTATACATTTATATTCTACATTTCTTATTCTCTGTCTAACATAAGCAGTAAGTTGATTCAAAATGCAGGGGCCTACTGCCAGGAGGGCCCAGATGAGGAGGAAGAGTGCTCCAGCTGCAGCTGTGAGTAGGACTGTGAACCACCGTGACCAGAAGAATAAGGATTGATACCAGTTATTGTTTTATTCCTGCTGATAGTATTTGTCTTTTAAATTTTTATGGACTAGGGATAGAATTTTACTAATAACTCCAGACTGGTTTGCATAGAAACAGCAATTTTCACCTAAGGGTACACATAGTCCTCCCCCTTTGATAAAGAGGAGGTCTAGTCCCCTTCAGTTCTGCAGGACCACCTCAGCCATAGAGTCAACTTGGGTTTCAAGTTGGGAGACAGAGCTTTCTAGAAGCCCTAAATCTTGGGTAACTTGCTGGCTGCAGTATTTGAAGTTGGTGTTCTGCATGACTAGTGAACTGGCTCTTAATGCGGCAGACCCAGTTATGGCTGCTGAAATTAGGAGAGGGACAAGTATGGGGGTCCTTTTTATTCTCCTGGGATTGGGACTGAAGTTCAGGTCTAAGTGTTTTCTTCCCTCTTCCCCATCATATATGTACACTTGGGGTATAATTTGAACTCATATACATAGGATTGGAGGCCCATTTGAAAATAAGCTAGCAGAGGCACAGCAGGTCAGGCCATTGGTATAGGGAAATCAAATTTCAAAAGGGGCCTTGTAATATAAGAGTTTGTGGGTTTCTGCCCTATTTCCTTGTACTGCTTGGCTGCAGGAGTTTTTATAGAGTGAATTTTGGAGGTTATATCCAGGGGAGGTTATGCATAGCCCTTTTCCCTATAGGTCTCCTAGGGTGAGTTTTGATTGATGCCAAGTACATTGGGTAGAATTTACTATGCTGACCTCTCCTGGGTTCCCAGCCAGTGGATTCCTGGCCATGATAGATAAGTTGACATAGTACCTTGATGTAGTAAGGGAGGCCAGGAATCAGGCATAGCCAGCAAGCTCTCGTCAGGTTGCTATGGGAAGTGTTTAGGAAACCATATACAGCATCTGACATTCGGAGGAAAGGGAATAATCGGGTGAGGAGTTGGGCTTTCCTAGTTAATGAGGTTTCAAGGAGTTTGGCTCCATCCAGCCTTTAAGGCAAGTTTGGGTTGAGGTGGGGGAAGATTTAATTCTGTATTTGGGCCTATGGGCTGGGCTGGGATAAAAAAATCTGTGGTGTTGGATTGTGAAAGTGGTTCTGGGGTCTCTTCCATACACACAGAGTCTGAGCCATAGATGTTGAACCAGCCTTTTGGTTTTAAGAAGACTGGGTTGCACGTACCAGAGGGCATACAGGTGGGGTTTGAGACGAATTTCATGTCTAGCCAATCATCCTGGTCAGTCCAAGAGGCCTATGTTTCACAGCTGCAGTGTTTGCAATAAAAGTCTTCCTGTCCCCCACAATCTAGGTCCCTTCCTGAGCGACAGGCATAGTACTGGATACCCTGCAAATTTTTCTCTAGGTCAGTAGTACCCCAAGTGTAGATGCCACTTGTGTTGGGATCTCCCCATCCTCAACAATCTGTGTGGGCACCTCCCCCTTTTGGTAGAGGTATACCAAGGTTACAGAGATCTACTTTAAAGGTTGGCTGTTTGTCAGTGGTAACATTTTGAATCATTTCATGTTTCATCTGAATTCCCAAACCCAAGCTTGGGGCTCGTGGGAGTTGATTCCCGCACCTCTCCTCCCTGTAGGAGGAGAAGCCATATTATAAGGGTTCCCGTGTGAGTCTTATCTTTAGAAGATCGTCTGTTGGTTGGACTTGCCATCTCCGTTCCTCGTCACAAGGTGGTGCTCGCCTCACGTGAGAGACGTGGATCCAAGTAGGAATTTCGGCTACCTTTATGGCGGTGGGAGTGGAGAGGATGATGCGGAAGGGTCCTCTCCACTTGTATTCACGCTCTGTGCGGTCGTATCGCTCGACCAGCACCATGTCTCCGGGTTGATATTGACGAGAGGGACCCGGGAGGTCAGCCTCAGTCGGCTGATTCTCTTCGAAGAGTCTTTGAATAGATGCTTCAGTGGCCTGGAGAGCCTGTAGGGAGTTAAGAAGGGTATGGTTAGAGATTTCAGTTACAAATTCACTTTGTATTTTTGGGAGGAGAGGAGGAGGCCTCCCATACATGATTTCAAAAGGAGTAAAACCAGCCCGGTAAGAAGTACAGTGGGTTCGAAAAAGGGTGAAGAGCAAGAGGTCCAGCCAGCTTCCGCCAGTCTCAAGAGTAAATTTAGTTAAAGTTTCTTTCACGGTTCAATTCATTCTTTCTACGTGCCCTGAGCTCTGGTGGCGATAGACACAGTGGAGTTTCCAGTTTATGTTTCGTGTTTTCGCTATTAATTTTGATATTTGTGCCGTGAAGGCTGGACTATTGTCAGACCCCAGTACCTGTGGGAGGCAAAATCGGGGAATAAGTTCATTTTTTAAAAAATTGTTTTTATTTCTTTATTAATTATTTTTTATTAAATCGTAACTTTGTACATTGATGCATTTATGGGGTTCAGGGTACAGCTTCAATATACAATGTGAAATGTTTACATTCAACTGAGTAACACATCCATCACAATTATACTCATTTCTTAATAGTTTAGAAATGTACCATTGCATCATGCACATTAGGTGAGGTCCCCCCAAATACCCTCCCTCCTCCCATAACCCCCCCCTTCCCCTCTCTTTCCGGGGAATGAGTTCTTGAAGAAGTTTTTTAGTGGCTATCTGAGCAGTCACATTTTTTTGTCAGGAAGGCTTCTGCCCATCCTGAGTATGTGTTGATGAAAACGAGGAGGTATTTATAACCTCGTTGTGCCTGATAGATCTTGGTAAAGTCTAACTCCCAATGTTCTCCGGGGTAGTTGCCCCTCAATCTGGCTCCCAACCATCTCGGGCCTGTGGCTGTATTTACTTGGGCACATACAGAACACCTGGAGGTTACATCATGTAAAAGTTTGTGCGGGTGTGGTATGTGGAGTCTGGGTCTTAATAGCTTAGCCATTCTTCGCTCCCCTAAATGGGTGGATTGATGCGGTTGGGCTTAGAGCTTAGGGTAGACTTACCCAGTGGTCAGGCGGAATCCCACCACCCTTTATCATCTTTTGTGCCTCCCTGTCTCTGCCAATATTCCTCCTCTTCTTTAGTGTAGATAGGGTGGTCAGGTAAAAGTAGGGCTGGAGTTAAGACCAAGAACTCCGAGGTCCCCACTGTTTTTCGAGCTACTTCTCATGCCGCTTGGTCAGCTGTCCAGTTTCCCTTCGCTTCAAAGGAGTTTCCTTTCTGGCGGCCTTTGCAAAGAATAATAGCGACCTGTTTGGGCAACCATATGGCTTCTAGAAGTGCTAGGATTTCCTCTTTAATCTCCTCTTCCTTTTTAATCTCTTTACCTTCTGAGGTTAGTAAGCCTCTTTGTTTATATATTTCCCCATGTATATGCACAGTGGCGAAGGCATACCAGCTGTCAGTATAAATGTTTACTGTCTTTCCAGCTCCTAGGTTCAAAGCTTGATTTAAAGCTACTAACTCCTTTCGCTGGGCAGAAGTTCCATGTTCCAGGGATTGGGCCCATATTACCTGGTCTTCAGGTCGAACAACTTCGGCTCCTGCATAGCAGATTCCATCTTCCACGAAACTGCTGCCATCTGTGAGGAAGGTGTCATCTGGTTCTGGGAGGGGGGTGTCTGAGAGATCAGACTTGTTGAGCTGAGGTCAATTCTAGGCAATCATGTATAGGCACCTCCAGACTGTCATCAGGCAGAAGGGTGGTTGCATTCAGCACTGTGGTCTTTTGAAACCGGATGTGAGGGTGGTCTAGTAGCAAGACCTGGTATTGGGTTAAGTGTGCATTTGACAGCCATTTGTCAATTTTTCAGGGGTTTCAACTGCATGGGGAGCTGTTATTAACAAATCCTGACCCAAGGTTAACTTATCTACTTTCCTTATCAAAGAAGTTGTGTCTCTACAGCACTAAGGCAAGTGGGCCATCCTGTTGCTACTGGATCTAAATGTTTTGATAAGTATGCCACCGGTCTCTTCCCAGGGCCTAAGTGCTGGGTTAGAACACCTTTGGCAACTCCCTGTTTTTCCATTACAAAAAAATGAAAAGGCTTGGTAATATCTGGGAGGCCTAAAGCAGGAGCAGATATGGGGGCATGTTTTAAGGTTTTGAACATCTTTTGTTCTATTTCAGTTCAGTGGAAAGGGGAACCTCCCCTGGCCATGGCTATGTAGAGAAGCTTGGCTATTTCAGCAAAACCCCAAATCCATAACCTGCAATACCCGACCATTCCTAGGAATTTTCGTACCTGTCTCTTGGTGGTGGGGATCGGGATCTGGAGGATGGCTGTCACCCGGTAGGTTGAGAAGGCTCAATTCCCCTCCTTAAGTATATACCCCAGATATGTGGCCTAGGTAACATATAAGCTGGGCTTTCTTGGCTGAAACCTTATACCCTAGTTTCTGTAAAGTACTTAAAAGATTTTCTATGGCTTTTTTACCCTCCGTAGGGGAGGAGGCTGCGATAAGAAGTCATCTACATACTGCAGGAGAGTGATTGAGGGGTTTTATAGTCTGAATTGCTGAAAGTCTTGGCTTAATGCCTTGTCAAAGAGAGTTAGGGAGTTCTTAAATCCTTGGGGCAGGTGAGTCCATGTTAATTGTCCAGAAAACCTGGTATCAGAGTCAGTCCTTTTAAAAAGCAAAAATTTCTTGGCTTACAAGAGCCAGAGGGATGCTAAAGAAGGGATCTTTTTCAAACGAGATGGTAGCTTTTAGTTTTTTTAAGAGGTCCCATCCCAGGAGGCGATAAGGGCAATCAGGGATCACCAGGAAGGAATGGGTCGGGTCACTACTTTCAGGAGAAAGTTCAGACCCGCAACCCTGGGTCTCCTTGGGCCCAAAAGGACCCGTTAGTTACATGGCCCCACTGACCCTATTCGGCACCTGTGGGCCTCGGCCCTCCCACCACAATTTACAGGAGCAAGCCTGAAAGGCTGTGCTGTTCCTCTGACCTCAACGTGCTGCAGGCCCACACTGCTGTTTCAGTGTGAGCTCTCCTCTGGTATTTACTGAATCTTTAGGTTTTCCCTGCTTTTCTGCCATGAGCTATTAAAATTCCCCATGGTTCTAATTATTCTGGTTGGCTCCTTCCATCACAGACCCTCCCAAAGACCTCGGGATGAATTGGGGCTTGTCATTCTGTGGCACTATGATCACAATCTCCACAGCCTTCCTGTTTAAGGAGAGCACATGAGACAAAAGCCACCAAAGCCATGTGGTGGCAACAGGGCTGGAGGGGGTCTGGCCTTGGAGGGTCCTGGACACTGACATTGCTGACTCCCTGGTGCCACAGATAGCGTAGAGCACACACAAGGCGGTGGCCATTTGTCACACACTGGCTGTTGTGCTGTTGGGTATCTGTGTTAGAGAAGGTGCAGCCCCATCGGAGTCCACTCTCCTGCAGGGCTGCAGGCTGACTCTGTCCTAAACCACTCTCACTGCCTTCTCCCCTCCCCTAAACCTTTGTGTTTGCTGCAGGTATCTTGCCCAGGTGGAATTTCTCCCCAAGTAGAATGCAAGTCCTTCAGATTGGGACTATTTCTTTTCTTTCTTTCTTTTTTTTCTTTTATGAGACAGATTCTCACTGTGTTGCCCAGGCTGGAGTGCAGTGGTGTAATCACAGCTCACTGCAGCCTCCAACTCCTGGGCTCAAGCAATCCTTCTGTCTCAGCCTCCCAAGTAGCTGGGATTGCAGGGGACAGGCCACTATGATGCCTGGCTAGGTAAACACACACGAAGAAATAGACACAGAGAGACAATTTTTTTTTTTTTTAAGAGACAAGGGTCTTTCTAAGTTGATCAACTTGGTCTCAAGCTATCCTCTCACTTTGACCTTCTCAAGTGCTGGGAGTACAGGTGGGAGCCACTGTGCCTGGCCTTTTTTTTTTTTCTTTACTTTCTTAGTGATTCCTTCTCATTAAATTTCTGGTAGCACTCACCAGCAAATATCCTCTACCACCAAGTCCCAAAAGATGGTTCTGCTGGTTTTGTATGAACAAAAGGTGACGAAATGAGAAAAAAAAAAATGGAGACTTTACAGCCTTTGTATTAACCTGGATGGAAGTGGAACACATTCTTAGTAAAGCATCACAAGAATGGAGAAGCATGAATCCTATGTATTCAATTTTGATATGAGGACAATTAATGACATGGTGGGGGGTGGGGGAAGAGGAGAGCAGAGAGAGAGAGACGGAGGGATGGGGTGGGGTCTTGGTGTGTGACTCACCTTTTGCGGGCAAAACACAGTTGTAAGAGGGACTTTACCTAACAAATGCAATCAGTGTAACCTGATTTCTTGTACCCTCAATGAATCCCCAACAATAAAAAAACAAAAAGAACAGGAGGCCAAGAAACTATGCCATAAAACAACCATGGAGGGGATCACTATGGCAAACAACAAGTCAGCACCCCGTGAATACCGAAGGACCCCTCAGCACTGTTTTTGTTCCTCATCTCTAGTCATGAAAATAGAGGATTGTTTAATTAGTTATGTCTGCTCTTTGCATTTTTGGGGAATCTAAGGGGTCACTAGACTTTCTCTGCAGCCCTCTCAGAGCTAGGGTATAGAGGTGTGTTATGGCCACATTTACTCTCTTATGGTTGTGGAAATACAGTTTTATTACTAATGACTTCCTCACGCTTCTTGAAAAATGTCAGACTTCCCTGTGTGGGACCTCTCATGTCTGCAGAGGTTTGACTTATGGGTGAATTCTTGCAAACACTCCCTGCAGACATAGGGCTTCTCCCCTGTGTATGTCCTGTGGTGTGTGAGGAGGGATGACTTATCACTGAAGCTCTTCCCACAGTCCCTGCAGACACAGGGCTTCTCCCCTGTGTGTGTCCTCTGGGGTGTGTGGAGGGTTGATTTAAGACTAAATCATTGCCCACACTCCCTGCAGGCATAGGGCTTCTCTCCTGTGTGTGTCCTCTGCTGTGTGAGGGGGTTTGACTTATCAATGAAGCTTTCCCCACACTTTCCATTCCCGACTTTTACAATTCGTGAGTTTCCTACCTTCACAGGCAATCTCCCGGTTTCCTCCGGTTCCGCGCTCTGTCCCACTTCCATGCTTCTTTCATCCTGACTAGGGCTGCTCCTCATTTGTCCTTCACTTACACGGGAAGATATCCCTGAGATCCTGCTCTGTCTCGGCTTTCCCTGAGGCTTTTTGACGGTTTTGTAGACTTCTCGGCCTTTGTTTTTCTCAGACCGGCCGCGTGGAACAGGAAGTTGCTGCTCCTGATTGTGACTGCTAGTAGAGGGCGGCCGTCCTCGTGGTCGTCCTCGTGGTCGTCCTCGTTTACCGTTCTTCCTCCCAGATGCTCCTGGGGCGGTCTGCGAGGGGTGGGCTTCTTCTATGTGCTCCTTCAGTGCTTTTTTACCCCAGTATCTCAGAGAACATATCGGACATCGATGAATCCCGGGCTTAGGACCTGTGGAGAGAGGAAGTTTTCGGTCAGAACAGATGTAAACAATGCTGTCTGGGCCAACTAATTTGTGGTGTGGTAAAGCCTGCTTCACCGATCATTCTTTGGTGTGTTAACAAGGCAGATGCTCTCCCAAAAAGGGTCTGATGGACCCTTAATGTCCATTTTTCCTTCCATCATTATTCATTAGGACAATACTTTTTTTTCTTTGTTCTTTCATGACACAGATTCTCACTCTGTCACCCTCAGTAGAGTGCTGTGGCATCACAGCTCACAGCAATCTCAAACTATTGGAATCAAGCAATCCTCTTGCCACAGCCTTCCAAGCAGCTGGGACTACAGGCACCCATCACATCACCCGACTATTTTTGAGAGACGGAGTCTCGCTCTAGCTCAGGCTGGTCTCGAACTCCTTAGCTCAGACAATCCACCCGCCTCAGCCTTCCAGAGTGCTAGGATTACAAGCGTGAGCCACCACAGTAATACATCCTTAAAAATCACACCCACATCGTGTGCCTTCTCTACACATCAGCCAGGCCACAACCCTCCAGTAGCGTCACAGGCAGGTCGGCTCCTTACATAGATGGAGTTGCAGTGACTTTTCCTCCATAGACTACAAACATCTTTACAGTCATTTCAGACCTTCCGTGACACCCCCAGCCC
>CAUYRH010127932.1:0-14943 GCA_963574655.1 Perodicticus potto | reverse complement strand
CTATTCATGTCTCTTGCCCATTGATATATGGGATTATTGGCTTTTTTTATGTGTATTAATTTGAGTTCTCTATAGATTCTACTTATCAAGCTTTTGTCTGATTCAAAATAAGCAAATATCCTTTCCCATTGGGTAGGTTGTTGATTTGCTGTGCTTGTTGTCTCCTTAGCTGTACAGAAGCTTTTGAATTTAATTAAGTCCCATTTGTTTATTTTTGTTGTTGTTGCAATTGCCACAGCAGTCTTCTTCATGAAGTCTTTCCCCAGACCAATATCTTCCAGTGTTTTTCCTATGCTTTCTTTGAGGATTTTTATTGTTTCATGCCTTAAATTTAAGTCCTTTATCCATCTGGAATCAATTTTTATCTCCCTCTGGCTTAGGAGGTCTTGAACTCCTGAACTCAGGCTATCCACCTGCCTGGGCCTGCCAAAGTGTTAGGATTACAGGCATGAGCCGTGCCTGGCCTCAAAGTAGTTTTGATTTGCATTTCTCTGATAATTAGGCATTATGATGAGCATTTTTAAAAATGTGTTTATTTGCCATTCTTCTGTCCTCATGAGAAAAGTTTCTGTTCATGTCTCTTGCCCAGTTTTTAATGGGGGTGTTTGCTCTTCTCTTGTTGACACACTTGAGTTCATTATAGATTCTGATGATTAGCCCTTTGTTGATTCATAACTTGCAAACATCTTCTTTCATTCTGAAGGTTGTCTTTTTTTTTTTTTTTAGAGACGGGGTCTCGCTATGTTACCCAGGCTGGAGTGTAGTAGCTATTCATGGGCGCGATCCCACTACTGATCAGCACGGGAGTTTTGACCTGCTCCATTTCAGACCTGAGCTGGTTCAACCCTCCTTAGGCAACCTGGTGATCCCCTGCTCCTGGGAGGTCACCATATTGATGCTGCACTTAGTGTAGACACTGATTGGCATAGCGCACTACAGCCCAGAACTCCTGGACTCAAGTGATCCTCCTGTCTTAGCCTCCGGAGTAGCTGGGACTATAGGCATGCACCATTACCTCCTGTCAAAGGTTGTCTTTTTGCTTTGTGGATTATGTACTTAGCTGTGGGAAAACTTTTTAACTTGATCAAGTCCCATTTACTTATTTTTGTTGCTGCTGCAATTGCTAGTGGGATTTTCTTCATAAATTCTTTCCCTAGGCCAATAAGATCAAGAGTTTCTCCCCCACTATCATCTAGGGTTTTTATTATTTCATGTCTTAGATTTAGATCTTTTATCCATTGTGAGTTAATTTTTGTAAGTGGTGAGAGGGGCGGGTCCAGTTTCATTTCTCTTACATGTGGCTAACCAGTTCTCCCAGCACCACTTATTAAATAAGGATTCTTTTCCCCAGTGAATGCTTTTGTTTGCTTTGTCAAAGATTAGATGGCTACATAAGACTAGTTTCATCTATGGATTCTATTTTTTTTTTTTTTTTTTTTTTGAGACAGAGCCTTAAGCTGTCACCCTGGAGAGAGTCCCATGGCATCAGAACTCACAGCAACCTCCAATTCCCAGGCTCAAGTGAGTCTCCTGCCTCCGCTTCCCAAGTAGCTGGGACTACAGGCGCCCACCACAACGCCCGGCCATTTTTTGGTTGCAGCTGTCATTGTTGATTGGCGGGCCCGGGCTGGATTTGAACCCGCCAGCTCAGGTGCACGTGGCTGGTGCCTTAGTCTGTTGAGCCACAGGCGCCGAGCCTATTTTTTGTTTTTTTTAAATCTTACTCTGCTGCCTGGGCTAGAGTGCAGTGTATCATCATAGGTCACTGCAACCTCAAAGTCCTGGGCTCAAGTGATCCTCCTGCCTTAGCCTCTCCATTAGCTGAGAGTAAAAGCATGCATCACCATATCCAACCAATTATATATATTTTAATTGTTATATATATATTTATATATATATGTATATATATATATATTTTTTTTTTTTAATTTTTGGGGGTTCATTGAGGGTACAAGAAACCAGGTTACACTGATTGCATTTGTTAGATAAAGTCCCTCTTACAATCATGTGATTTTTTCCTATATTTTGTAGAGACAGAGTCTTGTTGTGTTGTTTAGGCTGATCTGAAACTCTTGGCCTCAAGCTATCCTCCTGCTTTCCAGCAGGCATGATCCACTGTGCCCAGCCAATTATCTAAATTTTGGGGATTGTGTGACAATCACAAAATATTTTCTTTTTCTTTTTCCTCTCTCTCTCTTTCTCTCTCTCTTTTTAAAGACAGAGTCTCACTCTGTCATCCTGGATAGAGTACTGTGGCATTATCATAGCTCGCAGCAACCTCAAACTCTTGGGCTCAAGTGACCCTCTTGCTTCAGCCTCCTAAGTAGCTGGAACCACTGGTGTGCAGCACCACACCAGCTGGCTTTTCTATTTTTAGAAGACAAAGGGTCTAGCTGTTGCTCAGGCTGATCTCAAACTCCTCAGATCAAGCTATCCACCTGCCTCAGCCTCCTAGAGTGTTAGAATTACAGGTGTGAGTCACCACAACAACCTGGTCTCACAACATATTTTCAAAGGGGAAACAAAGAAAAATGGTCACGTCAGAGGAAACTTTATACTTTGACTTTGGTGTTATATAAATTAAATCCACGCAGCACCAGAAACATTTTAATAAGGTTTCACACTCTAAGTTTGTTTTAATTTTTTTGATAAGTCCATGTATTAATTTTTTTTTTTTTTTTTGAGACAGAGCCTCAAGCTGTCGCCCTGGATAGAGTGTCATGGCATCACAGCTCACAGCAACCTCCAATTCCTGGGCTCAAGCGAGTCTCCTCTCTCTGCCTTCCAAGTAGATGGGGCTACAGGCGCCCGCCACAACGTCTGGCCATTTTTTTGGTTGCAGCCGTCAAATTGTTGTTTGGTGGGCCCGGGCTGGATTTGAACCCGCCAGCTCAAGTGTACGCAGCTGGCGCCTTAGCCCGTTGAGCCACAGGCGCCGAGCCCTATGTATTAAATTTTAAGTGTTTTAATTCAAAAGAAAATTTTAGGCCAGGAGCAGTAGGTGGGTCACACCTGTAATCCTAACACTCTGGGAGGCCAGGGTGGGAGGATTGCTTGAGTTTAGGAGTTTGAGACCAGCCTGAGCAAGAGTGAGACCCCATCTGTACTGAAAAAAAAAGTAGACCAGGTGAGGTGTCTCATGCCTGTAATCCTAACACTCTGGGAGGCCAAGGTGGGTGGATTGGGTCATGAGTTAAGCCTGAGCAAAAAAGAAAACCCCCATCTCTACTAAAAATAGAAAAACTGAGGCAAGAGGATCACTTGAGCTCAAGTTGGATGTTGCTATGAGCTATGCTGGCATGGCATTCTATCCAGGGTGACAGGTTCAGAGAAAAGAAAGAAAGAAAAAGAAAGAAAGAGAGAGAGAGAGAGAGAGAGAGAGAGAGAAACATGGAGGGAGGGAGGGAGGGAAGGAAGGGAAGGAAGGGAAGGAAAGGAAGGAAAGGAAAGAAAGGAAGACTAACTGGGCGTTGTGGCAGGCACCTGTAGTCCCAGCTACTTGGGAAGCTGAGGCAGGAGAATCTCTTGAGCCCAAGAGTTTGAGGTTTCTGTGAGCTATAATGACACCATGGCACTCAACCCCAGAGTGACTGAGACTCTGTCTCAAAAATAAATACATAGCTGGGCCCAGTGGCTGATGCCTGTAATCCTAGCACTTGGGAGGCCAAGGTGTGTGGATTTCCTGAGCTCGCAGGTAAGAGACCAGCCTGAGCCAGAGAGATACCTTGTCTCTAAAAATAGCTGGGCGTTGTGGCAGGCACCTGTAGTTACAGCTACTTGGGAGGCTGAGGCAAGAGAATCACTTGAACCCAAGAGTTTGAGGTTGCTGTGAGCTATGACACCAAGGCCCTCTCATTCTACCAAGAGCAACAAAATAAGACTCTCTCAAAAAAAAAAAAATACAAAAAGAAATAAATAATTTGTATAAATTTAAAGGGTACAAGTGCAATTTTATTACAAAAATATATGGCATAGTGGTAACATCTGAGATTTTAGTGGCTCCATCACCTAAATAATGTACATTGTATACATTAAGTAATTTCTCATCACCTCCTCCCCACACCCTCTCCTCCTTCCAAGTCTCATTGTCCATGATTCCATGCTCTATGTCCATGTGTATACATTATTTAGCTCCCACTAGTGAGAACTTGTAATATGTGACTTTCCATGTCTGAGCTGTTTCACTTAAGATAATAGCCTCCCTGGTTCGGTGCTTATGGCTCAATGGGCTAAGGCGCCAGCCACGTACACCTGAGCTGGAGGGTTCGAATCCAGCCTGGGCCCGCCAAACAACAATGACGGCTGCAACCAAAAAATGGCCGGGTGCTGTGGCGGGTACCTGTAGTCCCAGCTACTTGGGAGGCGGAGGCAGGAGACTCGCTTGAGCCCAGGAATTGGAGGTTGCTGTGAGCTGTGATGCCACAACACCCTATCCAGGGTGACAGCTTGAGGCTCTGTCTCAAAAAAAAAAACAAAAAACTTAAAAAAAAAGAAAAAGATAATAGCCTCCAGTTCCATCAATGTTGTTGCCAAAAACATGATTTCATTCTTGTTTATGACTGAATAGTATTTCAGTATATGTGTATATATATCACATTTTCTTTATCCAGTTATCTGTTGATGGACACTTAGGCTGATTCCATGTCTTCTCTATTGCAAATAGTGCTACAAAAAGGTATCTTTTTGACATAATGATTTCTTTTCCTTTTAGATGATGCCCATTAGTGCAATTGCTGGATTTAATGGTAGTTCTATTTTATTTATTTATTTATTTTTTGAGACTGAGTCTCACTATATTGCCCTTGTGTGCCATGACATCACAGCTCACAGCAAACTCAAACTCTTGGGTTTAAACAATTCTCTTGCCTCAGCCTTCCAAGTAGCTGGGACTACAGGCACCGGCCACAATGCTTGGCTATTTTTGTTGTTGTTGTTGTAGTTGTCATTGTTTTTGTTGTTGTTGTTGTTGTAGTTGTCATTGTTTTTTGGTTTTTTTTTTTTTTTGTCATTGTTGTTTTTAGCAGGCCTGAGCTGGTTCGAACCTGCCAGCCCTGGCGTATGTGGCCGGCGCCCTAACCACTGAGCTATGGGGGCAGAGCCATTGTAGTTCTATTTTTAATTCTAAAAGAGCACTTTTAATATCTTTGTCCACCTAGGAGATTCCTCTCTATCCATCCTTTCAGCTGGGCTGGGGGACTTTCTTTAACGCCAAGCTATTCTTCAGCAGGCTTGTTATCCTTCCTTTAGGGCAGTGCAAGTTTGAGAACCAACTACAGTGTTCCTTCCTTTCTTCTTCTTCTTCTTCTTCTTCTTCTTTTTATAGAGACAGGGTCTCACTTTATTGTCCTCAGTAGAGTGCTGTGGCATCACACAGCTCACAGCAACCTTCAACTCCTTGCCTCAGCCTCCCGAGTAGCTGGGACTACAGGCGTCCGCCACCATGCCCGGCTATTTTTCTGTTTTGCAGTTCGGCAGAGGCCGGGTTTGAACCCGCCACCTTCGGTATATGGGCCGGCGCCCTACTCGATGAGCCACAGGCGCCACCCCCTTCCTTTTTTCTTATTGCTCCTTTTCTTCATTCATTTTTATCATTCATTCATTTATTGGGCATTAAGCACCTAATGTTTGCTAGTCAGTGGGAGTAATATGGAACACAACTCCTACCATCAAAAAGCCCTGTCAAGTAGGGGAAAACAAAAATGTAAACAAATAATGGCAAATACAAAGAGTTGGTTGCAATGTAATGTATCAGTAAGCATTAGGAGTATGTCACACACAAGAGGCACACTTTGTTGGGGGTAGGGGTGGCAGGATTATAAGGGAAAACAACAGAAATAAAAAATTGGCTCGTGGGGGCCAATTATAAGAGGGGGCAATACAGGGAGAATTAATAATCAGTTGAAAGTGGGAATTGTAGTAAATCGGAACAGTCTGAGTATTTTGGCTCTTTTGTGAAAGCAATGAGAGATGAGATTGGGAAAGAAGGCAAGGTTCTGCTCCTGAAGAGCCTTATAAACTATGTTAAATTCTGGGGGCAGCACCGTGGTTCACGCCTGTAATCTGAGCACTCTGGGAGGCCAGTTCGGGAGGATCCTTTGAGCTCAGGAGCTCTAGAACAGCCCGAGCAAAAGTGAGACCCTCCCCCATCTCTACTAAATAGAAAACAAAACTAGCTGGGCTTTGACGGGGGCGCTCGTAGCCCCAGTTCCTGGGGAGGCTGAGACAAGAGGATGGCTTAAGAGTTTGAGGGTGCTGTGAGCTACCATGACGCCAGGGCACTTTAACCAGGGCAACAGAGGGAGACTCAAAAAATAACAATTAAAAAAAAAAGAAAAAGAAGTTAGGCTCTGAGACTCACGCCTGTAATCCCAACACTCTGGAGGCCAAGGTGGGCGGATCGCCTGAGCTCACAAGAGTTGGAGACCAGCCTGAGCTAGAGCGAGACCCCGGTTTCTAACAATGGGCCGGCGTTGGTAGTCCTAGTGATTCGGGAGGCACCGGGAAGAGAATCGCTTGAGCCCAAGAGTTTGAGGTTGCTGTGAGCTATGATGCCACGGCACTATACCGAGGGTGACAAAATGAGACTCTATCTCAAAAACAAACAAACAAACAAACAAACAAAAAACATTGGGCTTATTCTGCAGATTTTCATCTGTATTTTATTTAATGGGCTCTCTAGGACTGCAGGGAGGAAATAGGAGAGACCAGCCGGCTGTGACTGACCAAGCAAGAATTACTGAGAATCTGAACTTAAAAATTTGTGAAAATAGTGAAGACAGGGTTTTATTTTTTTGGCTTTAATTTTTTTTTTTTAATGTTCGTTTATTTTTGTTGAAGCGATGCTTAAAATTTTAAAAATTTCTCCTCCTCCCCCTCAACCCTTTTCTCAGAGGTACGTTAAAAAATTGAGTTTGATCTCCTTTCTTGCAGGTTTCGTTCCCCAGGTTGCACCCGATCACGCATCATCAGTGCTCACGCCTATGCTTGGCACTTCAATCTCTTCCCGTTTCCAAACCGCTGTCTTCAAATCCTCTTTTATGTTGGAGTTTTCCGCCCGGGAATGGGGCGGGGGGTGTGGGGCTCGTGGGCAGAGCAGAAGTAACGTCACAAGCGGTTAAACGCAACAGTTGGTAGAACCGAAGGCCACTGGGGAAGCCGCGACCACCCGCCTCCCGCGGCGCTGATCAGAGGGGCGGGGCGGAGGCGGGGTCTGGGGCGGAGCCTTTCTGGAGCCGCGGGCGGAGGAAGCCGGGGGCGGAGTCTCAGACGGAGCTCGCCGGGTTCCTGTACCCTTAGAGCACTAGGTTGGATCCGGGGGCGGGTTCAGATTAGCAGGGGAGGTTTGAGATCAAGCCCTTGTCGCAGCGGAGGACTGCGGGCTTTTTGGTTCTGCATGGGCGGGGCGGGGGCGGGGCCAGGGGCGGAGTTTTAAGCCCAGCCCTCGGGTTCTCATCTCTGATTGAACGGAGCAGGTCCTGGGGCGGGTACTGCTCTGACTTTTGACAGTTGTCTCCCACAGCCGCATCCGAGTCCGGTGGGTTCAGACCTGTGGCCCGGCTCTCTGTGCGTCCCCGTCCCCCTGTGGCCCTGTCCCCGGCGATGAAGCGCATATTCTCCTGCTCCAGCTTACAGGTGGCGGTAGGTGCCAAAATGTGTGGGTAAATGGGGCTGGGGTCCAAGCACTGTTGTGACAGAAGTCTTGAATGCTATCCTGGTGCACCATCGCCTTTCCTCTTTATCGGTCTTTCCAGTTCTTCCGCCCCTGCAATGCAGCCCCTCATCCTTGCCTTCTTCCTAGCCTCTGCCTAAGTCTTCCTAACCTTTGGCCTCTCTAGGGTCCTTTCCTCTGGTCCCTTTCTTGTCCTACATCTACACCCCCAATTACTGGTGTGTTTTCCGCAACCCTGTCCTCTCTCCAACATCCTCTTCCCTACTTCTCTATCTTGCAGTACCGAACCACCCCCAAACATCTGCCCCAGGCCCTGCCCAGCCCTGTACTCCATTGTATCCTCAAGTCGGGCCCCACAGCCCCGCTTTTCAGTCCTGCGCTGTTCCCACCACTGCCCTCCCATATGGCCCTATTCTTGATGTTTCCTCCCAGCCCAACAAGTAGTCCCTGAACCTAGTGTTAATTCTTCTTTACAGTCTCCTCTGTCCCTAACTCCATCCATGCCATGCCACTTCTACTCCCATCACCTGCATTGCCGGCTCTTAGACATCACTCCAAACCTCTTTCTCATTAGTGCTCCCTTGATAGCAGCCTTCTGTTCTCCCTTTAGACCTCTTCTCTGCTCTGCCCAATGATGGCCAAGTCCACTTTTCCCCTTTTGCTTGGGCCTCCTTCTACCTGCTCACTGTGGGTTAATCTTGCAGTCTGGCTAGCCTGATAAGCACTGCCAGAAGATGTATAGTTGCCTGGCTGCTCCCCAAGGGACTGGGTGAGTTGCCTGCAGAATCCACCCCAGCCAGTTCACTGCAGTGTCTGGTCATCAGACAGGTTCTTGGGCCAGTCAAAGATTTCTGCTTCTCCCCATGCTCTTCCTTTACCCTGAACTCTCACCAAGTTGTTTAGGGCTTGTGCTCTCTGATTCCTTTGATTGAGTCAGGGAAAGTAATGGTGAGAGAAGAGGGTAGAGCACACTCACTCTAAGGGTTCTCAGCAGAAGTTATTCTACTCCCCATGTTCTCCCAGAACAAAACACAAGAAAGAAGATTATAGAAGGTGCTGGCTCAGGGACGATATTGCTTCTCTTTCTCTGAAGATGTCTTACATAGAGACCTCCTATCTGGAGATGGAATATTCTGTGGAGGTTAGGATTATGACTCCTTTAGAAGTGAATTAGCTAACAACTTGACTTACTGGTATCCCTTATAAGCAAACATGAGAGATGCTCAGTTAGGTCACTGAATGGGCAGGCCTCAGCATCCTGGAAGCAAGCTATGAGGCAAGAGTAGGAACTCTGTTGAGGCCTGTCTTTGTCCCACTTACATTTGCTTCTTAATTTAGTTTCCACACACTAATTAACCAGTCAAAAGGAATTTACTATTATAGATACCAGAAACTGAGCCTACCCAGACTGGTCTTACTCATAATACTTTTTTTTTTTTTTTTAAATTCCTATGGAGTCTTCCCTAGTTCCTGAAAGTCCTCAGCCTTGCCATTCCCTTTCAGATTTGTGGAGTCTGCCTGCTCCTTAGGAATGGGGAAACCATTCCATTCTCCCTGATTCTCCAACCCTTGGGCAGTGTCTCCTTTTGAGGTGCTTGAGTGAGCAATGGGCTGCTCCTGGAAGGTGGAAACATCCCTCTTCCCTTCTTGACTCCAGCTGTGTAGAGGTTTAACCATGAAGAATATCCACCCACTCTAAACTCTTAGCATAATAAGATCTTAGTATAATGAGATCATAGCAAGTAAAACTGAGTGGACTTAGAATTACCTAGCTGGAAAGAGAACTTTTCTTGGACAGATTAGGGTCATAGAGAACCTGACAATAGGCCAGTTTCAGTGGCAAATTGTTTCCTCATGAAATTTTCCCACATTTCTGATGATAAATTTCTCCACCCTTGGGTGGCTAACTATTCTGGACCCAATTGTCAGATAAAAGCCTGGATCCCCAGTTATACTGGAAGATTGCCCTGCCCCATCTCCCCTGACACATCTGGGTCCAAGACCAGAGCCCTGGACCCTGTCTAATGTAAGGACTGAAAGATCTGTGATCATTTTAAAGTTAATCTAAATTATCTAGTATATAGGGAAATAAACAAAACCAGCTCCCATAATTTCATTTTATTTTAGTATAAGATATTTTTGAGGGTATCTTACACAGGAGTTTACTCTGCCTAGGTTAGAAATGGATCCACTAAATAGCTTTAAGTGGTTGGCACTTATCAGCTTAGAGGAATATCTATTGCATTTGAAATATTGAGAGTCAGGTCCTAGTTCCTCCAGGGAAGCCTTGCTATTTCTTTTTCTTTTCTTTCTTTCTTTTTTTGTTGCAATTTGACCAGGGCTGAGTTTGAACCTGCCACCCTTGGTATATGGGGCCGGCACCCTACCTACTGAGCCACAGGCACTGCCAAGCCTTTCTATTTCCATTCACCAGTAGAAACTCTTTTTTTATCTGCTGGTGTGCTTCCATCTTGATAGAATGCTTATTGGTACATGGCCAGAGATAAAAGGAGGGTACAATTACTTCCACAAAGGTCCCCTAATCTCAGCTACAGAAATACAAAGTTTATACTTGTTACTGAGTCTGTAAATTAATTTGGTGATTGCTCCCTCAAGGGTGTGATGATAATCTGCCTCCTTTCCAAGATGCTGCAGTAAACTGTGGACTGTATCTTGGAATTTGAAAGCATTCTCCTATCCTTTATCACAGCTTTATAGAGGTTTGGCATGAAGAATTTCCACTGATTCTAAAATCTTCTTAGTATAATGAGATTATGAGAAGTAAATTGGGTGAATTTAGAACTATCTAGCTGGAAAGAAAAGTATCTACGTTGCTAGTTAAGAAGCCCTTCTTCCATCTGTATAGCCTGGTTGTTATTCATTGGCTGATATGAGCAAGATCCCTTCTCCCCATTCTCCAAGCTGGAGAATTCTGAGCCCAGGAGCATCCAAAATGTGCCCAGCAGGACCAGAAAGGATGACAATTGGAACTAATATTTATTGTGCATCTGCTGTGACAGACACTGAACTGGATGCTTTATATGTTATTATATTATTAGGGATTGGAGTTTCAGAGATGTTGTTACATGTCTAAACTCACAGAGAGAGGAAGAGTTAGAATTAAGATTTTATTTATTTATTTATTTATTTATTTATTTATTTATTTATTTATTTATTTATTTATTTATTTTTGAGACAGAGTCTCACTATGTGCCATGGTGTCACAGCTCACAGCAATCTCAAACTCTTGGGCTTAGGTGATTCTCGTGCCTCAGTCTCCTAAGTAGCTGGGACTACAGGCGCCCGCCACAACACCTGGCTATTTTTTGTTGCAGTTGCCATTGTTGTTTAGCTGTCCTGGGCTGGTTTCAAACCCACCATCCTTGATGTATGTGGCTGGCACCGTAACCACTGTGCTACAGGCGCCAAGCTGAATTAAGATTTTAAATGGAGAACTTCAAGTTGAGGTCAACTGATCGCAGTACTGTGTGATGGAGACATAGTTCCAGCTCTCTGCTTTTGCTGGAGGTGAGCTGGTACCCATGGGGCACTGGAAAATGTGTTCTTAATGTTAAAGTCTGCCAGTATGGGGGGGGGCATAATTTTGCTTGTTTATCCAGAGATTCTTCTCTGTACAGGGAATAGAGTCTGAGGGTGGGTGACGTTGCCCTGGGGGCAGTTGGAGACTTTATCTGGAAATAAGTAAACCTTTTCCCATGGCTTATAGTAGTGTGGTCTGGTTGTGAGAACTAGAATTGGACAGCATGTGGCCTGGGTTCTAATTCTTGCCACTCTTGTGTGTGATCCTGGGCAGTTATTTAACCTCAGTATTCCTCTGTTTCTTTTTCTGTCGGAGAGAGAGAGAATGTTATGAGTCCTAAGTACTTTCCAGGGATGTTGAGAAGCTAATTGAAACAGTACTTGAAAGGGCTGTGAAGAGCTACAGGGCTGTACAAGAGTATTACCTCAGGGACTATCTAACCCAGATAACTGTATGGTGTGGGCATCTTTCCTGTTGTTGATTAATAATTTGCCCTGGCTATAAGGACTGGGTGTGGTGGCTCACACCAGTATCCTAGAACTCTAGGAGGCTGAGGCAGCAGGATCCCTGGAGCCCAGGAGTTGAAATCAACCTGAACAAGAGTGAGACCCTGTCTGTACTAAAAATAGAAAAACTCACTGGGTGTTCTTGGCTGGTGCCTATAGTCCCAGCTACTCAGGAGACTGAGGCAAGAGAGTCACTTGAGTCCAAGAGATTGAAGATGCTGTGAGCTATGACACCACAACACTCTACCCAGGGCAACAGAGGAGACTCTATCTCAAAATAACAACAACAGTAATAATAATAATAATTTGCCCTGGCTATGTAAACAGTATTTTCAAATGAGTTATTGGGATTCCACAGACCTATTTTCATCCCCCTTGCCCAGTCTATAGCCTCTTTCTTGTTAGAGATTATACCTCATAAATTCAATGTGCCACCACCAATTCCATACTACTTGCTGTTTTGTTGTAAGCATGCCATACATTTGTGTGGCTTCTTAGAGTTTACAAGGAGATTTTATATACAGTAGCTTGTTTGGTAGTCACAACATGATGAGGTAGCCATTATTAACCCACATTTTATAGATGAGGAAACTAGTTAGAGGTGTTTAATGGCTTAGTCTGGGTTCACATCGCTGAGAACATAGCTGACCTAGGCCCCAAATCAGAACAGCTGACAAAGTATTTACCTAGAGTCCTTTCACCATACCACAGATCTCTGCATTGATCCCTTCCTTCTTTCCTTTCCCTTCTCTGGACCAAACCAGGCTCTTCTGTATTTTCAGGCCTGGGTGTTTTTACATAGCTGTCTCTTTCACACCTAGTAATGCTTCAATTATTGTACTGACTCCACTACTAGCAAAACTCAAGCTGAAATGACAGAACAATGCATGCCCAGGTGTGGCTGCTGTCTGGGACAGCTGCTCCCCGCCAGGGACACTGGGAACTGGGTGGGGACAAAGGGAGCTGCCTCTTCCTGTCTCCTCAAGCATAGCTAGAGACCTGTCTTTGTCTTTTTTGTTACTGTTGCCATGGAAATGGAAGTGAGACTAGCTGAAGGGTATAGACATGACATGAGCAGACAGAAACTGTAGCTTCTCCTCTCAATTTTGGGGCCCAAGCCCATGGGTAGAAATGGTATAGGCAGGTATTTGGAGTCCTGGTGGTAACCTGAGCTATGTGCCTTGGTTTACTACTCAAGAAATGAGAACAAAAGGCAGGGCAGCAGATGACAATGTGAGTCCACTTAGTAGTGGTCAGGTGGCCTCAGTTTGCTTAGAGCAGCAGTTCTCAACCTGTGGGTCATGACCACTTTTTATTTATTTATTTATTTATTTATTTATTATTTATTTATTTATTATTTATTTTGAAACAAAGCCTCAAGCTGTCACCCTGGATAGAGTGCTGTAGCATCACAGCTCACAGCAACCTCCAGTTCCTGGATTCAAGTGAGTCTCTTGCCTCCGCCTCCCAAGTAGCTGATGTCCGCCACAACACTCGGCCATTTTTTGGTTGCAGCCGTCATTGTTGTTTGGCGGGCCCGGCTGGACTGGAACCTGCCAGCTCAGGTGTACGTGGCTGGCGCCTTAGCCCATTGAGCCACAGGCGCAGAGCTCATGATCCCTTTTTAACAATGACAATATATTGTGGCATTAGGAAGGTTGAGAACCACTGGCCTAGAGAGCGAAAGGAACAGGGGATGTGGCTAGGATTGCTTTGAAGTTGGACACCTAACAACAACACTAATCGTAATGATGATAGAGATTTAAATGCTATGTATTCGGCACTCATAAACACTTTTTTTTTTTTGTAGAGACAGAGCCTCCATTTATTGCCCTCGGTTGAGTACTGTGGCGTCACACAGCACACAGCAACCTCCAACTCCTGGGCTTAGGCGATTCTCTTGCCTCAGCCTCCCGAGTAGCTGGGACTACAAGCGCCTGCCACAATGCCCGGCTATTTTTCTGTTTTGCAGTTCGGCCGAGGCCAGGTTTGAACGTGCCACCTTCGGTATATGGTGCCAGTGCCCTACTCATGAGCCACAGGCGCCACCCTCATAAACGCTTTTTAATTCATCGGTCCAG
The DNA here is from genome assembly GCA_963574655.1 of Perodicticus potto. NCBI lineage: Eukaryota > Metazoa > Chordata > Mammalia > Primates > Lorisidae > Perodicticus > Perodicticus potto. The sequence goes on along the minus strand of CAUYRH010127932.1, from coordinate 1,146 downwards.
GCACCTTTTGGCTCAGACCTGACAGTAGCTGGCAATAGTTCATGGTGGCATATTTGTTGGTTAATATTTATTTAGCTGGCCCACCTAAGAAGGACTAAATGATCTGGGGTGAGTGACTTATGGAAGAGTGAAAGGACCCAGAAATGTTCCTTTTCTCTTGCTTGGCATCCTAACCATGTCCCTCTTTTCTTTCTCCATACCACCCTCATTCCCTGTATTCATACAATTTGTGGCTCACACAGGTGGAGAGATGGAATCGTTGTGATCAGAAGCTGCTGGAGGCAGTGCAGCAGGGGGATGTGGGACGCGTGGCTGCCCTGGCGTCTAGGAAGTCAGCCCGGCCCACCAAGCTAGACTCCAATGGCCAGTCCCCGTAAGTCCTCCCACTCCTGCCCCTGGAATGTGGTTTCTTTGGAAAGTCCCAGACTTCAATACGATATCAGACCACGGAATGCCTACAACTTTAGAATGCTTTTTGTTGTCTTAGTTAGCAAGCATATCCATAGACCTTTGCTCCCTGCGGAGGGACAAAGTGAAGTTCCTGAGTTCCATCTACTTCACAGCCTGGACAACACTGACTGAAGAAGTACATAAATCGTATTAAATTAACAGACAACGAATACACACACTAAATAGAGTATTTCTTTACTGCACAAGTAAGAGGGTATGTATGCTTGGCAAATTAGAAATAAAGTAGTAGCCACAGAGGCTACTATGTACATGCCTAGAGGGAGAGATGAGGATAAGGAAAATGTTACCTTGTCTCTGCTCAAATCAGTTTTCACGGGTCCAGCCTTCAACTCTGGTTAACTCTTTCTGTGACACTTTCAGTTCCGCTAAATGTTTTGTGCTCAGAGAGGGAGGTAATTGTATGTTCCCTGGATATGTCAGCCATAAGGTCCAAGATTCCTTAAGATCTGTAACTCTTTGTTTATTCCAGATAGAGTCTCATTTTCTTGCTCCTGGTAGAGTGCCATGGCGTCATACCTCCAAACAACCTCAAAGTCTTGGGCTCAAGAGATCCTCTTGGGGCTCGGCGCCTGTGGCTCAAGCAGCTAAGGCGCCAGCCACATACACCTGAACTGATGGGGTTGAATCCAGCCCGGGCCCGCCAAACAACAATGATGGCTGCAACCAAAAAATAGC
>CAUYRH010127930.1:0-12995 GCA_963574655.1 Perodicticus potto | reverse complement strand
AGCTATCACCCTGGATAGGGTGCCGTGGCATCACAGCTCACAGCAACCTCCAATTCCTGGGCTCAAGCGAGTCTCCTGCCTCTGCCTCCCAAGTAGCTAGGACTGCAGGCACCCGCCACAACACCCGGCCATTTTTTGGTTGCAGCCGTCATTGTTGTTTGGCGGGCCCAGGCTGGATTCGAACCCGCCAACTCAGGTGTATGTGGCTGGCGCCTTAGACCACTGAGCCACAGGTGCCGAGCCTGTCTTTCTGTTTTGAGACTTCTTATTTAGCCTGTGTGTGATAGCTCATGCCTGTAATCCGAGCACTTTGGGAGACCAAGGCAGGAGGATAGCTTGAGACCAGGAGATCAAGACCAGCCTGGACAACATAGCAAAACCCCTGTCTCTACAATAATAGAAAAATTAGTCAGGTATGGTGGTATACCCCTGTAGTTTCAGCTACTCAGGAGGCCAAGACAGGAGGATCACTTAAGCACTGAAGTTCAAGGCTGAAATGAACTATAATGATGCCACTTCACTCTAGCTCAGAGGACAGAGTGAGACCCTGCCCTGAAACAAAGAAAGTAAGAGGGAGAAAGAGAGAGGGAGGAAGGGGGAGAAAGAGAGAGAGAGAGAAGTGAATGCAATTAGAGGCATAATAATGAAAAAAAAAGTCAATTTTTTAGGGCAGCACCTGTGGCTCAGCGAGTAAGGTGCCGGCCCCATATAGCAAGAGTGGAGGGTTCAAACCTAGCCCTGGCCAAACTGCAAAAAAAAAAAAAAAGACCTCAATTTTTTTTTTTTTTTTTTGCAGTTTTTGGCCGGGGCTGGGTTTGAACCCGCCACCTCCAGCATATGGGGCCAGCCCCCTACTCCTTTGAGCCACAGGCACTGCCCAAAATTCAAAATTTTAAACATATGTTTTCAATACATATGGTACCTAGGTGTCCACCAGAAACGTGATAGCAATTGCTGCCCACCAGTAGCATAGAGTGCCCATTTTCACAACTGTATTTTAGTGTAAATTTTATCAAATATAACATACAAAAAATATGTGTAATGCAGAAAGAATAATCTTTTCAACATATGGTGCCAGAACGACTGTATATGCACACGCAAAGAATGAATTTGGACCCCCATGTTACATGTAGGGATCATATACAAAAATTAACCCAAAACAAATCAGAGACCTAAACATAAGAGCTGAAAGTATAAGATCCTGAAAAGTAAACATAGGACTAAATCTCCCTGACGTTCAAGGAAGACAGCAGTATCTTAGATATGATATCAAAAGCCCAAATAACAAATGAAACATATGGCCAGGTACAGTGGCTCATGACTGTAATCCTAGCACTCTGGGAGGCCAAGGCAGGTGGACTGCTTGAGCTCAGGAGTTCCAGACTAGCCTGAGCAAAAGTGAGATCCTGTCTCTACTAAAAATAGGAAAAATTGGGGCGGTGCCTGTGGCTCAAAGGAGTAGGGCGCTGACCCCATATGCTGGAGGTGGCATGTTCAAATCCAGCCCTGGCCAAAAACTGCAAAAAAAAAAAAAAAAAAAAAAAAAGGAAAAACTAGCCAGGCATGGTGGCAGGCATATGTAGCCCCAGCTACTGAAGAGGCTGAGGCAAGAGAATCTCTTGAGCCCAAGAGACTAAGGCTGCTGTGAGCAATTTGATGCCATTGCACTCTACCCAGGGTGAGAGTGAGACTTTCTCAAAAAAAAAAAAAAAAATTATAAAAAGACCAAGACAACTTAAGCTCGGCGCCTGTGGCTCAAGTGGCTAAGGCGCCAGCCACATACACCTGAGCTGGCAGGTTCGAATCCAGTCTGGGCCCACCAAATAACAATGACAAAAAATAAAAGCTAGGAGTTGTGGTGGGCGCCTGTAGTCCCAGCTACTTGGGAGGCGGAGGCAGGAGAATTACTTGAGTCCAGGAATTGGAGGTTGTTGTGAGCTGTAATGCCACAGCACTCTACCCAGGCTGACAGCTTGAGGCTCTGTCTCAAAAAAAAAAAAAGTCAAGACAACTTAAAAATGGGGAAAAGATATGAATAGACATTTCTGCAAAGAAGGTATGCCAATGGCTGATAAGCACACGGAAAGACACTCAACGTTATTTATTATTAGAAAAATGCAAGCAAAAACCACAATGAGATACCACTGCGTACTTTCTAGGGTAGGTTTTTTTTTTTTTTTAAGTTGAAAAATAAGTCTGTGTGCAGTGGCTCACACCTTTGATCCTAGCATTCTTGGAGGCTGAGGCAGGTGGATTGATTGAGCTCACAAGACTGAGACCAACCTGAGCCAGAGTGAGATCCTGTCTCTACTGAAAATGAAAAACTGAGGCAAGAGGATCGCTTGAGCCCAAGAGTTTGAGGTTTCTTTATCTATGATGCCATGGCACTCTGCCAAGGGCAACAAAGTGAGACTCTGTCTCAAAAACAAAACAAAACAAAAAAAACACAATAGAGGGCGGCGCCCATGGCTCAAAGGAGTAGGGTGCCGGACCCATATGCCGGAGGTGGCGGGTTCAAACCCAGCCCCAGCCAAAAACCGCAAAAAAAAAAAAAAATACAATAGAAAACTAACAAGTATTGCTGAGGATATGGAGATATTGGAATGCTTGTGCATGGCTGGTGGGAATGTAACATGGTGCAGCCACAGTGGAAAACAGTCATGAAGCTCCTCAAAAAGTTAGACATAGAGAGGCAGTGCCTGTGACTCAGTGAGTAGGGCACCGGCCCCGTATACTGAGGGTGGTGGGTTCAAACCCTCCCCTGGCCAAACTGCAACAAGAAAATAGCCAGGCATTGTGGCAGGCGCCTATAGTCCAGCTACTTGGGAGGCTGAGGCAGGAGAATCACTTAAGCCCAGGAACTGGAGGTTGCTGTGAGCCATGGGACGCCACAGTACTATTGAGGGTGATAAAGTGAGACTCTGTCTCTACAAAAAAAAAAAAAAAAAGTTAGAAATATAATTACCATAGGATCCAGCAATTCTACTTCTAGGTATCTACCCAAAGGAACTGGAAACTGATATTCAATTGAGTACATGAACATATATGCTCATAGCAGCCCTATTCACAAATAGCCAAAAGGTGGAAATAGCCTCAGGTATCTGCCCATGGGTGGAAGGATGAACACAATGCAGTCCATCCTCACACTGGACTATCACTCAGCCATGAAAAGGAAGGAGGCGCTGGCACAGGCTACAATGCGGATATACTTAGTGACAGAAGCAGACACAGAAGGACAAATACTGTCTGATTTCACTCACAGAAGGTCCCTAGAGTCCTCAAGTCACAGAGACAGAAAGTTGAATGTTCAGTCCCAGGGGCTGGGAAGTGGGTAGGAAGTTAGTGTTTCATGGGGATAGAGATTCAGTTTGGGAAGATGAGAAAATTCAGGAGATAGAGGGTGGTGATGGTTGCAAAGCAATATGGATGAGCTTAATGCCACTGAACTATGCACTTAAAATAGTTTAAATGTAAATGTTATGTTATCTATATTTTATCACAATTACAAACAAAACAAAACGAAAACAGAGATAGAGGCAAGTTCAGCTGCAGCACCACGGATCCCATTGGCCAGGGACTGCTGTTCTTCAACCACCAAACCCTCCCAGGCAAGCCTGTCTGTCCTGAAAGCCTTTCTCCCTCTTCACACATCTAACTCCTACCTACTCCTCAAGGCTTGACTCACATTGCCATCGCCCCTGCCCCACACCAGGAAATCTAAGGGCCATGCTCCAGAGATATCTCCAAATCAACCCAGTCCTTTGACCACCTGTTTCTCTCAAGCAAATGACAATTCTCTGAGAGCAAAGTCTTACCCACATCGTGTGCATACAGACTGGCCTGAATGTCCCCTTTGCTTAACACAAGTGTCTCTTCTAAGAGCTTCATTTCTTCCAGCCAGGAGGAGGGAAGACCTTGTGCCAAGATCTCTGGGCTCTCTCTGTCCTCATCAGGGCTTTCTGCCCCTACTGTGGGGCAGGTTGACTTAATGCCTACAGTCTGAAGGGATCAGACTCTGATGTGGTGAGTGAGGGGGCCAGCCTAAGTAGAACATCATTAAATGTCTGTGAAGGGAGCCATCATTTGTGCATCCTACCTGCATGTCCTGAATGTCTTTGCACCAGGAGCTGCTGCTCTATGTGAAGAACATATTGGTAAATAGACCAACTGAGTCTCTACTCTCTGGAAAATTATACCCTTGTAAGGGGTGGAGGGGCAGAGAATCAACAAAGAAACAAGTAAACAGTTTCAATTAGTGGTAAGTGCTGTGAAAAAAAAATCATATCCCTTCATGAATGAAACAGAATTACTAGACCAGGTGTGGTGGCTGGTAATCCTAGCACTCTGGGAGGTGAGGCGGGTGGATCACTTGAGCTCAGCAAATGGATTGCTTGAGCTCAGCAGTTCCAGAGCAGCTTGAGCAAGAGTGAGACCGAGTCTCTACTCAAATTAGAAAAAACAGCCAGGTGTTGTGGCACATTCACAAGTTCCAAGTGTTGGGGCACACCTGTGTCTTTGGGGGGCATCATTCAACTGGCTACAGTGTCTCAAAATAAAAAATGGCAACAGCAAGACACATGTATTGAGAGCTTTTCCCCGTGCTCTGGTACCATACTCAGCACTCTCTGCACTATTTCATTACTTCCTGAAAGGCTGGTACTGTGAAGTCTCCATTTCATTGATGAGGAAACTGAGGCCTGGTGAGTGAGGTCCATGGCTAGGCTAGTGTTCAAGCCCACTGTCAGTCTGACTGTGGGGCCTGCATTCTCAGCTCTACACCATTCCATCCTCTCTTTGAACTCCTCCAGGTTGGGGCCACCCCCGTGCACAACTTCAGGGGGCGCTGTTTCCACAGCAGCAGCATAGGACGAGCTTGTCTGAGAAAATGCTGCCTTTCCAGAACTTAGTCCAGTTCAGGACACACATCTCCATCAGCTGGTTGTGGCCGTGGGAGTCTTATGGACCTACAAAATGGGGTCCTGAGGACCTGTCATTGCCTGGTTAGGGGATGCCTCCCATGCCTGCTGCCTTTGAAAGAAGTGCCACCAAGACCTTCTTCCCCTACCCCCATTCTCTAAGGAATGAGGCCATCGCACTATTTACTTATTTGTTTGTTCCCTGTTTTGTTTTTAAATCTGTGATGCGCCATCAGAAAATTACTTCTGCATCTACCCTGTCGTGGCTCTGGGAGATGCTTTGCTTTCAGCCAATGGAGAGGCCGAGATTCCTGCAGGGGGCTGTGCTCTATGGTCAGGCCGGCCCCACTGCCACCACCCTCCAACCCCCTGCACACAAAAGCATCGTAATTAACTGTCTTAAGAAAGCCGGAGCCTCTGCCAGCCCGGAGCTAGGAAGAAGAAAATACCTCGGTGACAGGGCGCAGGCAGCGGTTATGACAGAGGACCAAGCTGCAACAGCCCTGCGCAGGGGAACCTACAGCTGACCGGGAACTGTGTTCCCCACCCCTGGACAAAAGAGCCCCTCGAGCGCTTGCCACGTTGCCCTGAGTGACCTTCCTTGGATGCAGAATCCGCCCCTGTGAGCATCTTCTTTCTTCAATGCTCTGAAGGCCTGGGGACCGTGAGAGATGCCGGGCTGCACCCGGGCAGGGCTGGTCTTTGTTTGCCAGTGAGGAGGAACAGAAGCCGCCGCTGCGGAGGTGAGTGCTTGTACCTTCCTTTCTCTCAGCCCTGCCAGGGATGCTTTTTATCTGGAGGCATTTGCTGCTTCTAATTCCCTTTCCAGCAGATGGGGTGGGTGGGAGCAGAGAACCACAGTCTTGTGACATGCCGGAGGCTCCCACATCCCTGGGCACACACCAGCGCGGCTCATCTTCCACGCACCCTGTTCCCCCTCCCCCCCGAAGACAGAGATTTGCACCATTTTCAGGACACTGCTTAGAGTTTAGGAGGATAAAAAAACCTGTGCAGCTGAAATGGACCCGTCCCACCTTCGTGCATTTCCTATTTATAACACCCAGAGGGACGAGGAAAGCCACCAGCAGCGGATTTGGAAGGAAGCTTTTCTAAGTGTGTCGATAAAGGCTTGCCTGTGGCGTGAAGAGGGAGGGAGGTGATTAAAGATACAGATGCCTCTTCTTTCTCAGAACTTGTGTGAAATGTGCTAATAATTTGACAGCAGAGCTCAAACGAACACCTCTCACCTGTCCCTTCCTGCCTGCCTCTTTCTGCCTTCTTTGCCGCCCCCAAATGCGAAGCCAAAATCTAAATGCAGGAGTGTACAGGGTACCTTGAGGACCTTCCACATCCTGTATTTAGAAGATTTAGCTAACACATGTGGCTTCAACAGTGGGTCCACCCCACCCTACCCCATCCCAGGACTAAGGAAAATGATACCCGGGGCCGAGGTCACACCCAGCTCCCGATGAGGAAGACAGACGCAAAGACCACTCCCTCCAGATAGCAAATGAATTTCTCCTGATGTGATGTAAACTTTCCCTTGCAGTTAGGTTCTGGGCAGATTGCCATTGCCCATAGCATCCGGAAGGGATTTTTTTTTAACCCCCATGTTCTGAGTTACCGTCCCTCCTCCATGAATGAATGACGACATTCAGGACAGAGAACTGAGTGAAAAATTCTTGGGGTGGGAGGGTCTAGTTTAGCTATCCCCTACCCCCTCCTGCTTCCTGCCGAGCACTCACCTGCCTTGGTCTCCCTCTGGGTCCTACCTCACTGAGCTGCAGTATCTAGTGCAGGCCCACCATCCATGTAGTGGACTTTGGGTGATGGGTAACGGGCGATGACACGCTGTAAGCCATGCACCAGCTTCCGAGAGGGGCAGCTGGGGCATATGTGAGTTGGGAGAGGCCTCAGATGCTGGAAAGTGGACAAAACAACACAGGAGCCTTTGGAGGATGGAAGAGGTAGCAGGGTGACAGAATAGGATGCTCTGGAATGACTGCCAAACAGGGGCCTAGAATACTTTCATTTAGGTGTGAACGTTCAGAAAAACAGCTGTTTCCTTGAAAAACAGGTTTTCTCAGCCAGGGATGTATGGACATTCAGGGCCCAGTTATTCTTGGTTGTGAGGCGCTGTCCTGGCTGATGGGTTGAACACCATCACTGGCCTCCACCCCCGAGCACTGCAACCCCCAGTTATGATAAACAAAATGCCTCTAGACATTGCCAAATGGCACTGGGAGTGGGGGAGGGAAGGCAGAATCGCCCCTTGGTGTAAAAACCACTGGTTTTAAAGCACAAAACAGGTGATATCAGATGAATCATAAGATCCTGGAATGTTATTATTATTTTCTTTTTTCTAGAAATAGAGTTTCACTTTATTGCCCACGGCGTCACACAGATCACTGCAACCTCCAACTCCCGGGCTTAGGTGATTCCCTTGCCTCAGCCTCCTGAGTAGCTGGGACTACAGGCCCCCGCCACAATGCCTTGCTATTTTTTATGTTGCAGTTTGGCCGGGGCCGGGTTTGAACCCGCCACCCTCGGTATATGGGGCCAGCACCCTGCCCACTGAGTCACAAGCGCCGCCCGAGATCCTGGAATGTTATGCCTGGAAGTCATCATAGAGGTCATCTCTCATTCAATTCTTTCATTTACAGACAGGGAAACTGAGGCCCAGAGAGGTGAATGGTATGAGAATCTGCCATGCCCCAGGACAGACCCAAATTCAGTCTCACTTGGTGGCTCTGATACTGCCTTGACCACCACAAAGAGTTCCCCACCCACTGTGGGATACGCAAAACAATAAAACAAAATGGGCATTTTGTTGTTGATTGTGATGATCTCTTTTCACATTGCCTTTGTTAGTCCAGAGGTCAGCAGGTTGTTAGGACTTGCTTCTTCTCAGGAGGACAGAGGGGCAGAGCAGGTGGCTTGGTAAAGGTGACAGGTATAGATGACCTATAGTTAATCGGGAACTCCTAGAAAGGAGATAAAGTTAAGCATATCAGTCATTCACACTTTAGTATAAAGGACTGTTTGGCCTTATTGCTTCCCAGTTGAGGTACAAGGTAAGGGAGGAAGGATGAGTCTATTTGGATTATGGCTGTCCTTGAAGAGGGTAGAGTTCTGAGGTTTCAAGGGATGCGTGCTTGTACCTGAAGCCTCAGCCCCTCATTTGAGTTTGAACTCCAAATCCACCTGGGTGTTCTCAGCTCCCTATGTCTCTGTCTTCTCATCTGTAAAACAGGGGAGCCTCAGTGAGGTGCTGCATGGGGGTGGGTAGACAGTTGTTATGATTATTGTGCAATAAAACTCCTTCTTCGGTTCCCCTTCAGGGCTCATTCCTGCTTCAAGACGGGTACCTCTTCCTGGTTCCCATGGGGACCACCGAAGCCACACTCCGGATGGAAAACGTGGATGTGAAGGAGGAATGGCAGGACGAGGATCTTCCCAGGTAGGACTTATAGGCTCCTGAGTCAGCGTGAAGGGACTAGGCCCTGTGTCTCTCCCAGGTGGGGTGTAGGGAATACTACAGTGGACAGTGAAAGTTTTCTGGAACTGCTGGCTGGCCAGGGTGTCTCTAAAAGGGAACTACTTGTCAGAGGCTGGCCTGCTTCTAATCCACTTGTTTTCTTTTCTTTTCTTTTTTTTTTTTTTTTTTTGCAGTTTTTGGCCAGGGCCAGGTTTGAACCTGCCACCTCTGGTATATGGGGCCAGCACCCTACTCACTGAGCCATAGGCGCTGCCCTAATCCTCTTGTTTTCACCTCCACATTCTTTGATAGCTGAGACCATGTGTGTAAGACTTCACTATGAACTCAGCAGACTAGTCTGGGCCAAGTACATAATGGATATTTAAGATTGCTTTCTCCCCACCCAAAGCTCCAAACGAGCCCCCATTCCTACATTATTTTAAGAATTCTAGGCTTGGTGCCTGTGACTCAAGGAGCTAAGGTGCCAGCCACATACACTTGAGCTGCCTTGTTCGAACCCAGCCGTGGCCGCCAAACAACAATGATGGCTGCAACAAAAAAAAATAGCTGAGAGTTGTGGCAGGTGCCTGTTGTCCCAGCTACTTGGGAGGCGGAGGCAGGAGAATCGCTTGAGCCCAGGAGTTGGAGGCTGCTGTGAGCTGTGATACCATAGCACTCTACCCAGGGGGACAGCTTGAGGCTCTGTCTAAAAAAAAAAAAAAAAAAAAAGAATTCTAAACGTTCTCCTGGGGAATATTCTTACCTGGGGTTCCATGAAGCCAGGTGAGCGCATATTTTTACATGCAGCAGCAAGAAGAACCCTGTCCTGCCCTAGCTTAAAACCGAGGCAGACTGAGGGCAGTGGCTCAGACCTGTAATCTCAGGACTTTAGGAGGCCAAGGCAGGAGGTTTGCTTCAGGTCAGGAGTTTGAGACAAGCCTGAGCAACACAGGGACACCCTGTCTCTACAGAAAAATAGAAACATTAGCCAAGCGTGGTGGCAGGCACCTGTAGTCCAAGATACTTGGGAGTCTGAGGCAGGAAGATCACTTGAGCCCAGGAGTTTGAGGCTGCCGTGAGCTATGATAGTGCCACTGCACTCCAACCTACAGAACAGAGCAAGACCCTATCTTAATAAAAGAAAAAAAGGGGGGGCAGGCTTTGTGGCTTATACTTGTACACGCCTTATACCTATACAGGCTTATACCTGTATATCCTAGCACTCTTGAAGGCCGAAGTGGGTAGATTTTTGAGCTCAAGAATTTGAGACCAGCCTAAGCAAGAGCAAGACCCTGACTCTATTAAAAACAGGAAAACTAGTAGGGTATTGTGGTGGGCACCTGTAGTACCAGCTACTCAGAAGGCTGAGGCAGGAGGATCACTTGAGCCCAAGAGTTTGAGGTTGCTGTGAGCTATGATGAAAGAGTCATGGCACTCTACCCAGGTGACAGAGTGACACCACTCTGTCTTAAAAAAAAAAACAAAAAAAAAACCCTCTCAGGTAAATGCCTATTCCATTGAAAATTCAGTGTCTAGTCTCCCCCTGGGTCTTCAACCTTACTTCCCCTCACTTTTCCATCCCCTGTAGCTGCAGTGGCTTCTTAACTGGCTTATCTTACCTTCAGACTTTGCACTGGCTGGTATCCCCGGCCCAGAATGCTGTTTGCAGATGCTCAGCCTGCCTTGCTCATTTTGGATCTCTGCCCATGGGCCTCCTTTTTGGTCAGAGCCTCTATGGCTCCTTCATTACCTCTTCCCCAATTTCGTGAATTTTCTCCCTCACGAATCATGGCCCTCCACAAAGATAGCCACACATCCTGATCCCTGGAACCTGTGACTGTTACCTGGTAAAAGGCACTGTGCAAATGTGATTAAGTTAAGGATCTTGAAATGAGGAGATGATCCTGGGTTACTCTGGTGGCCCAGTGTCCTCACAGGGTCCTCACATGAGGAGGCAGGAGTGTCAGAGGCAGAGAAAGAATAGGGCAGATACTGTGCTACTGGGTCTGAAGGGGGTGAAGGGGCCAAGCTGAGAGATACAGGCTCCAGATGCTATAAAAGGGGAGAGACAGGTTCTCCCCTGGGTCCCCCAGGAGGAACCAGCCCTGCATAGTGAAACTGATTTCAGGGATACTTCCGGCCTCTAGATTTATACGAGGAAGAACATGTGTTGTTTAAAGACATTAAGTTCATAGTATTTAGTTAGGGAGACACTCCACCACCTGATATGCTGAATGCTCCACCAAACAGAGCCCCATAAGAGCAGAGATCTTTTTTTTTTTTTTTAATGTGGTCTCAGTTTTTTTTTTTTTTTTTTTAATTGCCGTTTTGGCTGGGGCTGGGTTCGAACCTGCCAACCTCCGTATACCCTACCTACTGAGCCACAGGCGCCACTCCTAGAGCAGAGATTTTTGTTCTTTGTTTGTTTGTTTGTTTTTTGTTTTTAGAGACAGAGTTTCACTTTGTCACGCTTGGTAGAGAGTCGTGCTGTCGCAGCTCACAGCAACCTCCAGCTCTTGGGCTTAGGCGATTCTCTTGCCTCAGCCTCCTGAGTAGCTGGGACTACAGGCACCTGCCACAATGCCCGGCTATTTTTTTGTTGCAGTTTGGCTGGGGCCAGGTTTGAACCCGCCACCCTCAGTATGTGGGGCCGGTACCCTGCTCACTGAGCTACAGGAGCCACCCAAGATCTTTTTTCTGATCACTACTGTATCCCAGCCTGACAATAGTGCCTGGCATATAGCTGGTGCTCAATAGATGTTAGGTCAATGGGTGACAATCACTGATGGAAATTAAAAAAAAATCATGCAGGAAAGGAAGCTCTATGCATTGGCTACTGAGATGCATGATCTTTTTTGTTGTTGTTGTTGCTGCAGTTTGGCCAGGGCTGGGTTTTGAACTCGCCACCCTGCGTATATGGGGCCAGCACCCTACTCACTGAGCCACAGGCGCCATCCATAATCTTTTTTTTTTTTTTAGAGACAGGGTCTTGCTCTGTCATCCAGGCTGGAGTGTAGAGGTGAGAGCTCACTGCAGCCTTTAAATCCTGGGTTTAAGTGATCTGATCCTCTTGCCTCAACCTCCCAAGTAGCTGGGACTACAGGTATGCACCATTATGGCCTACTAATTTAAAAAAAACTTTTTGAGACAGAGTCTCACCTTGTTGCCCTGGATAGAGTGGCATAGTGTTATAGTTCACAACAACTTCAAACTCTTAGGCTCAAGAGATCTTCTTGCTTTAGCCTCTGGAGTATCTGGGACTACAGGCACCTGCCATAATGCCTGGCTAGTTTTTATAATTTTTTTTAGTAGAGATGAAGTCTTGCTCTTGCTCAAGCTGGTCTCAAACTCCTGAGCTCAAGAGATCCACCTACCTCAGTCTCCCAGAGTGCTAGGATTATAGGCGTGAGCCACTGTGCCCAACCTTAAATTTTTTTTTTTTAGAGATGGGGTCTTGCTATGTTGCCCAGGCTGGTCTCAAACTCCCGGGCTCATACGATCCTCCTGCCTCCACCTCCCAAAGTGCTGGGATGAAAGGTTTGAGCCACTGCTTGCATCCAAGGTGCATGATCCTGATTTCTTGAGTGGAGACAACTGCTCATCTCTCTCTTTGAATACAAGGAATTCATTCCCAGGCCACTAGATTAAAGAGTTAATTATATAAACTATCTGGGGAGAAAGTGTCAAAGGAATTGGGTGTGTTCAGCCTGCAAAGAGAAAATTTGACAAAGAATCTCCAGCTCCAGAAAAATTTCATTCTGGGAAGGTTCCTGAGAGCAGAACTAGGCTGAATGAATAAGCCTGAAAAAGACAAATTGAAAGGCAATACAGAAGAATGTTTTAAAATGATAGGTCTTCTTGGAAATGAATTGGACTGACATAGGAGGTTGCTAGCTTCTTGTCAATTCATGTCCAAGTGGCAGTGGACACCCACTGTGGAAGATGGCTTCCCATATTAAAGGACTTCAGTCCTCTTCTGAATCTAGTCACTTCTAGGCTTCTGAATCTGGGAACCTGTGTGTGTTTCTGTCTAGCCAGAGGTGCCTATTCTCAGAGTAGCTGAGACTCTCTTGTCTGCCTGGTACCAATGTCCGTGTGAGTTTCTTTTCTTTTCTTTTTTTTTTTTTTTTTTATAAAGAGCCTCAAGTTGTCACCCTGGATAGAGTACTGTGGCATCACAGCGCAAGCGAGTCTCTTGCCTCTGCCTCCCAAGTAGCTGGGACCACAGGCGCCCACCACAACACCCAGCCAGTTTTTTGGTTGCAGCCGTCATTGTTGTTTGGCGGGCCCAGGCTGGATTCGAACCCGCCAGCTCAGGTGTACATGGCTGGCGCCTTAGGCCATTGAGCCACAGGCGCCGAGCCTGTCCTTGTGAGTTTCATCAGAGAGATGGTCCCTTGGTCAATGCCTATAGCTCCTATCCATTTACCTTTGCAATTTCCTTCTCCTTTCTATGTGCCCTTCTAGAAGTCTTTCTCTTCAACTCAATATAAATAAGAATAATGCCTGAATATGTAGAATCACCAGGCTGGGCAGGGTGACTCATGCTTGTAATGCTAACATTTTGTGAGGCCAAGGCAGGAGGATTGTTTAAAACCAGG
>CAUYRH010127928.1:0-12501 GCA_963574655.1 Perodicticus potto | reverse complement strand
GCCTCCCAAGTAGCTGGGACTACAGGCACCCGCCACAACGCCTGGCCATTTTTTGGTTGCAGCCGTCATTGTTGTTTGGCGGGCCCGGGCTGGATTCGAACCCGCCAGCTCAGGTGTACGTGGCTGGCGCCTTAGCCCGCTGAGCCTCAGGCGCCGAGCCAATACTGAATAGTCTTAACAGAGAAAACACTGAATGCCACCAAGTGTGATAAAATCTATGAAGTTCTGGCTACTATGGCAAAGAAGAGCACAGACTCCAACTTGTACAGATTCTACAGTATAGATTCTAACTAGTTAGTCAAGAAGGGAATCCCTGAGGAAGTAACATGTAAACCAAATGAAAGAGTAAAATATGAATTAGCTAGGTGAAATACAGTGGGAAAGCATATAAAAAGACATGTACAAAATAAAGAGTTTAAGGAAAGGATATTTATAAGATAAATGCTCAGAAATGGAATTGCTGGATCAAAAGGCAAATATAATTTTTTATAAAAAGGTTTTTACTTAGTTCTTTGGAATAGTAAAAGATATTTACTATTTATATAGCACACAGAATTTTGAAACAAATTAATAACATCATGTAAGACAAGAGTGTAGCCTTAGTGTAGCAAGTTTTAACAGGGACATCTTCATCCTCACATTTCAAATGCGGTGTTCACCAATGATTTACTAAATTAAAGTGAACTTCATGGGCTAGGATAAAAGAAATCAAATAGTCAGAAGCTCCTCAACTATACCTCAAGCCCTCCAGAAATAAAGATTTTTAAAAGAAATAATCTCATCTTCACCTGTAGAGGACTGGACACCATGCTTGCAAAGGACAGTTACTGATTCTTATCACATTAAAAGGAAATGCTGAGAACAAGACAGTCTCCTGGCAAACCCAGAGACATTTCCTGACTTGGGGGCAATCCCCCAAGTAACTCAGTGTTCCGGAGTGAGATAAGGTCGGTCACTCACTAGTAAGCATGTGTTAAACATTGATGCTTAGTAGTTCTTCATGAGGGTTGTGGGGAAAGAACACATGAGGAGAGCACGTGGCAATCCTTCCGCATGTAGCCCTCATATGTGATTACTTTAACTCTCCACACCTGTTTATGTTAATTACCTTAACTCTCTAGACCTATTGTGTATAACCTTAATAAATAGCCATTGCAGAGGGGGCTCGGGGCTACCCTGCAACTAAGGTTAGCCCACCTCCCGCAAGCTTGTACTTCTAATCCACGTCACGCCTGGTTCCTTCCTGCGGCGACGGAGACCAGGCCATAGGGGTCCCAAGATTCACCATCAAGTAATTCTTAAAGAAAGCCCCTCAGGTCTCCAAACTGTTTTGTCTCCATTCCTCTTATCTTCCAAAGAGTTGAAAATAAACTATTCTATTCAACCCCCAAATCTATCCATCTCCCCGCTATACTTAAAGCCTGTCAATGGTACCTCATATTCTCCAGTTGTCCATTCCAAACACAGAATCTCAGATCAACATGACTGACGTGAGTGGGGAAAACGACAACTTTGTGACTTTATATAACAATACATCCAATTTAGAAGACTACTTATTGAGAAATTGTACTTCATGCTTTTTTTGATGTAAAACATCCTTTGTTTATAAAAAAGATGGTGAGCACATGATAGCTTCAAGAAACATCTCCACTTAACAAATTCAAAAGGTGGCAGAACTATGATATCTGAGTTTTATTTATTGTAATGGCCCAACACAAAATAAGTCTGAAAAACACTGACAAGATAAAGTCCAAAAGGGAAACAGGGTACTTGCTAACTGATCTTTCGATCTCCTCTCACTTTCCCAGATTTTTTGCTGCAGCAACCTAAGACTGCAACTACAGTATGCAAAATACCAATTCTTTCCCTTTCCCTTTGCTCACACTTTCCCATGAAGGAGTAACTTCAACAACTCCTCTTCTTTATTCAATTTATTTAGTATCCACCATGTGCAAAGCACTAGGGATAGAGTAGTGAGTAAAAGAGAAACATCACTGTTTTTGTAGAGCTCACAGTCTAGTGGAGGAAACAAGACCAAAAAAAATCAATATAGAATTTAAAAGGATGATAGATACTGTCTCATAGAGCATGCAATGGAAAAAGCACAAAAGTGATTGCAGGAAGGCAAGTCAAGAGGCCACCATAGTTCAGGTAAGAGATAAATGTGATTTAGACTAAGGTGAAGGTGTCAAAATCTGGAGATGACTGTATTTGCTGCTAAATTTAACAGGAGCTAAAAGAGAAGAAATACAACAAAGATGACAACAGCATGAGCAATAATAGTCCGAATAATATATGACTCCCTGGATCTACGCTCTTTTGTATGACCTTTGCACACGGGCTTTAGGCTTAACTGACTTGCTTTGGCCGGTTTATGGACTTAGCAAACTTGCTGCAAGCAGCAGCTTGAAGAAACTTACAATCTGCTACTTGTCTCTTGGAACCAATGTTGGCTAGCCTGCTGAAGGTAAGAGATCACATGGAGGAGAATTAAGGGGAGACCATTAGAAATAATCTTAAACCAACCTGTAGTATGAGAACTCCCAACCATACAAGCAGAGCTGCCTAGTAGACTCATAAGTGAACAAAGATGGACCAATGAGCCCAGATGGCAGGAAAATAACAACCTAGCTGATTACCATGACCAACTAATAGACTTGCACTAATAGTTAAGACTTGTAAGCAAACATTACTGCTTTGTGTTTTGACCCACTGAGTCTTTCGAATGCATTAGCTAACTAAACATGGGTAGTACCATCTCCTGGCATGGAGAGACTGTTTAAACATGGTGAGACAGAAGAAAAGAAAGCAAATGAAAAGAAAAATCAAGTTCATCTTCTCTTACCCTGGTCAACTCCTCCCCATCCTTCAAAGCTTAACTTAAACATCAACAGTTCCAGCAAGCTTTCCCGGATCCCCCAGGCAAGTTCAGGATAGATATTATCATCGCCTTTCCATGTTGCGTTATAAATGTCAAGATTACACTTTCCTAACTAGACAACAACCTTTTTCTATTATGCACTGTCTTATTCTTCTTGATATCAACAGCATGTAATACAAAACAGGCCTTAGAACGATGTTCATGAATTTAATAAATGAATAAACATTTGTTCGGTGCTCTATTAATTAAATGTAGATAAGCATTTATCTAAGTGTGACCACTGTCAACATACATCAGAATCACAGTGATATGCACTAAAAAATGCAGAACTCTGGACTCTAACAAAAAAAAAAAACTTTTCTTTACGTTACGAAAATACGAATGAGAATATTCTAGCCGGATATAGGTAAACAAAACAAATAGTGGCGGTATGGCTACTAAGTCAACTTTTCCTTAAAATTTTCTAGACATGGTCTCTACGACAGAGGTCTTAGCGTTCCAGGACCTGAGTAACGAGTGCTCTGGCTGGAATATAGTTTCTCTTTTAAGAAAAGGCTCTCTGTCAGAGCAAGCAAAAGTTGAGAATCCTCCCAGATGTGGTTTCTCAACGCTCACGTTTACGATGCTCCCGGAAGAAAGACTATCCTGTTTTCTGCACCAGAGGGACCAGGCCGGGGAGGAACAGGTGGCCGTAGTCCAAGCAGCACCGCGTGACAGACCTCACGCTAAGCCAAGGGAAGGGCCTCAAGTCCCGCCAGGACAGAGCCGCGCGAAGGCGACTCCCACGGGGTTCTGGGATGGGTATCATTGTCCAGGAGATGCCTCCGTGGGTCCAGCCCAGAGGACGCGCCGTGAGGAAGGCCACAGTTGCTTTGCTTGCCAGAGTCAGAAAGAAAGAAATGCGGGAAGGTTTGGGTCGACGGCAGCCGAAAGCGGAACGCGGAATAGGGCAGACAGGGGCGCCGCTTCCCACCTGCGTCAAGCTCCAGCTGGTAACAAGGTAGCGGCTCGAGAGAGAGCTTGTAACCCTCGAAGCGGGGATCCAGCAGAGGTCTCTTCACCCGCAGGGAGCAGTTTGCCGCCACCTCCATCGCCTTCCTGGGTCCTAGCGTGAGAATTAATAAAGCTCTGGTTGAAAGATCCGCGCTTCGCTCCCTGCACCGTCGCTGGGATGCGGCGTGGTCCCATCCCAGGAAACATTGCGGCGCAGGCTGCCCTCTGGGAAATGTAGTGTTCGCGAGAAAGTTGACCCCTGTTGCATCCCGGGATATGTAGTTTTCTGGTGACTTGACTCCCGCGCGACAGCAGCGTCAGGACTCCCTTACCCAGAGGGCTGAGCGACCAGGAGGCGGCCCGCGCTGGTTAAATTCTTACATTATAGGCAGAGCGGCGAGACCCCGCCCCGGAAATGCGTGTTCTAGCTTTCTGTGTGCTTAGGTGCCCGAGCTACTGAGGGTCTAAGTCCGGGCAGCTGAAGAGTGTGGTAGGTAACGGTCATCAGCGCAAGGGTCATTTCGTCGCTGGGAAGGGACGGCCCTCGCCCGCGGTGATGGTGGTGAGCTATGCCCGTGGTCCTCAGGGCCGGGACCCGGGCCCAGCCCAGGCTCCTTTCGATGTACTGTCTTTCGTTAGCTTCCCCGACCCGCACTCGCGGGCCTGTAGGGCTCTCCGACAGGGCGTGCTACCGGAGTTGGCCTGAAACCAGTCCTCGCTTTGTTTTCTGGCTCCTCCCCTCCCGCCTCTCCCTCTGTCTCCGCCCTGTTCTATTTTCCCAAAGAATGTCCGAACTGGGAGGGAACCCCTAGCGCCCTTCTTTTACCAGTGAGAAAACTGAGGCCTTTGAGCATTAAGTGACTTGTCCAAGGTCACTGTCCATATTTTAGGGGCCAAGACGAGGTCAAATTCAATATTCCAGGGATGGTACTAAGTAGACCTTATAGTTATTCTGTAAATGTTAGCCTCTAAGTACAAAAGCATACATTTCCCAGTTATTTCCCTCAATCCCACCTTTTCCATGTTCTCCAAAAAATAAAATCAACTCTGAAAACTCATTGTCAGTCTGATTTTCTTACGGGTGAGGTAGGAAACAACAAAAGTAGTTCCCAGGTAGTGACAGATTGAGTGGAGAAACGTCATTTGACTCTAAGTTTTATTTTACTCAAACTTTTAAGTGGTCTGAGTGACTTTAAAACCTAACCTTACTCTACTTTCAACACTATTTTGGTTTTGGTTGTCCGTGTTTACTGAAAATTGAAAATTTTCTGAGTTAGAAATTAGTTTGAGATTGGTTTTTCCCTTATCCTACTGGCAGTGTGTGTGTGTATTTTTAAAAACACACATACACTCTTACATCTAGTTTAGAAGTTGTAATTCAGGGTACGTACTAGTGAAGAGTAAAGTAAGCACTTAGAGCTTTATCTGGTAATTTCATTTTTTTACTAATAGTCTTTAATCTTTTTCTGATATTTAATTTATATGACTTCCTCCAATTTATGGATGTAGTTAAGGTGCAGAAGTAACCAACAGTCAGTTATGTGCAGTTTAGTAGTTCTGGAGCTTCTGGGGTCAAAGTACCTAAGTTCAGATTCTGCTTTCACCACTTTCTGTTTCTGTGCCTCAGTTTCCTCATCAGTAAAATACTAATGTTATTAATATGTAACAGAATGAATTCTGGGAATTAAATGTAATTTTAGAAAACTCTCCAAGCATTAGCCCAGTATCAGGCACATAAGTGTTTAACAAAGTAATGATATTGTTAACACACTTGCAACTTGTCATTCCTTCACTTGATAGAATACTAAAAAGTTTGCTTGCCTAGAGGACTTAGAAGAAAATGCTTTGTAAATGTTTTATATCTGAAAATTGCATATTGATGTCCAGGTTAGCAAGATGAACAAAGATGCGCAGATGAGAGCAGCAATTAACCAAAAGTTGATAGAAACTGGAGAAAGAGAACGGTAAGTACTAGATTGTGCGGGGGAAAATTACATTTCACCATCTTTAATAGATACAAGAATCTAAATAAGAAAAGTTTTTGTTCCTAACATCGATAAAAAATAATTTAGGTCTGTTCCATGTTGCAGGATTTGAAAGGAATTGATAATGTAGAATGTTGAGCTGGAGATAACTCTCAAAGAATGTGTACAGTAACGGAGAAGAAAAAATACATACCCAAGAAATTACAATTGAAGACATAATGTTACTGGTTTTAACAGGGTGGCTCCCTTGACAGAATGACTTTTAGTTACCATGGAATAGCATGTGCTTACTACTCTGAAATACCCCTCTTCCTTCCCATTATTTTTAGCTCATGTGTCAAGTTTTAATTTATATATTACCTCTTTGAAGAATGTTTTTATGTCCCAAATAACCTTGTTCAATAATGGCATTTAATCACATTCTAACCATCTGCTTTGCTAGTTTGTATCCTCCAATATAATCTAAGTTCCTTGACAAAAACCCCTTCCTATGTTCAGCATCTAAAGATATGTCTGGCACATAATTGGCCAAGTAAATATTTGAAGATTGAACAGGTTTAGACGTACAGAGGGGAATCAAGAAAGGCTCTCAGAAGCAGGGTGAAAAAATGTGTAAGAGAAATAACTGGAGGAGTCTAACTCTACCTAGGGGTTAATGTGACCGTTTAAGATCCCACAAAATAATAAAAGAGGTAGTTCACCTAGGCAGAAGGGTAGCAGTTCTCTGAGCCAATAAACTAGTGAACATTCTGGACAGATAGAACAGAATATGCAAAGTCACAGAGCTTTAATACAACATAATTCTGGGAAATGTAACATAATGAAAGAAGCCTAGAGGGTAAAGTATGAAAGCCATGTGGCTGGAATAGTGCACATGAAGTGTGTGAATTTTGTATGAGTCAGAATTCTTTCAGTTGAAAATAACAACTGGGGCCGGGTGTGGTGGCTCGTGCCTGTAATCCCAGCACTCTGGGAGGTGAGGTGTGTGGACTGCTTGAGCTCAAGAGTTTGATACCAGCCTGTGCCAGAATGAGACCCAGTCTCTAAAAATAGCCAGGCGATGTGGCAGGTGCCTATAATCCCAACTACTTGGGAGACTGAGACAAGAGAATCGCTTGAGCCCAAAAGTTTGAGGTTGCTGTGAGCTTTGACTCCACAGCACTCTACCAAGGGTGACAAAGTGAGACTCTGTCTCAAAAAAAAAAAAAAAAAACTGAAGTCAGAAACTGGCTTAACTAGTGAAAATGTATAAGTTCATCTATCTGTAAAAGTTCAGGGCTTAAAATGTTTTCAGGCATCACTGAGGCCAGGCACTCTAAAATTGTTGCCAAGAATATTTCTTTATCTTATCAGGTCTGCTTTCCTCTATATTGGCTTTATCCTCAAGGAGACTCTGTCTGGCAGAGATTGTGATCAGCCATGGCTAGGTCATGTTTCCATTTCTAGAACTTTACCCCTACACTGAGAATGACCAATTTTTGTCTGTTAGAACAGGCAGGAAAATGGGTGGTAGGGTTTGCAAAAAAGATTTGTTACTGATTTTATTTTTAGCTTGTGGGAATCATTAAAAATTTTTAAGAAAGGGAATGACTAGGTCACATTTACACTTTGGGAATCTTACTCTGTCAGTGTGGAGGATAGATTTGAAGGTGTCTAGATAAGTGGCAGAAAAATAAAGTAGAAGATTACATAGGGTTAACAGTGGAAAGGAGAGCTTAGAATTTTTTCTACTTTTTTAAAAGTAGGAACAGCAGTCCTAATTATAAGGAAGGAAGCATTTAGACCTGTTCCTCAGGTAACTTGAAAAGATAGTACTGGCAGTAATGAACATAGATTATGTATTGGTTTTTGTTTGTTTTTTCATTGGTACAGCTTAAAGTTACTGAGTTTCTTTCATATGCTATGTCCTATTAAGGTGCTGGAGATATAGTTGTAGACAACAGTGAAGTCTGCTTTCATGGAGCCTACATTACAGTGGGAGGATACATACAACGAATGTGTAGTATGTTAGATAGTGATGAGAAGAACAATAAAGCAGAAGAATAAGGTGTGATATTTTGGATAGAAAAAACAAAGGAGGGGCTAGGCGCAGTGGCTCAGACCTGTAATCCTAGCACTCTGGGAGGCTCAAGGTGGCATGGATTGGCTAAGCTCAGCCTGAGCCAAAGTGAGACAGCGTCTCTAAAAATAGCCGGGCATTGTGGCAGGCACCTATAGTCCCAGCTACTCGGGAAGCTGAGGCAAGAGAATCTCTTGAGCCCAAGAGTTTTGAGGTTGCTCTGAGCTGTGATGCCATGGCACTCTACCAAGAGCAACTAAGTGAGACTCTGTCTTCAAAAAGAAAAAGAAAGGAAGCTGCAATGATAAGAGATCAGCTGGATGTGAGGGAGTGGGAGGACTCCCAGATCCTGAGACAGGAGATTGCATGGCATTTTTGAGGAACACATGAAAGCTAACAAGGCTGAGTAAATTGGGTGAGGGCATATCTGGGAGAAGGCAAATAGATCATGGAGGATCACTTAGGCTCTAAAATCTTGGAACTTTATTCTGAGTTAATTAGGAAGGCACTGAAAGGTTTTGAGCAATGGGAGGAGAATGAATTGTTCTAGGGAAGGAGCAAGAAGACAACTGAAGTGGCTCTGGTAACAGTCAAGAGAAGATGGAGGCTTGAACTGGGGTAGTAATAGCAGAGATAATGAGAAACATTTGCATTCTAGTTATGTTTTAAAACTAAAAGTAATAGGATTGGTTTTGTGGTGTTAACAAGGTAGCTGAAGGGTATTGCCAAGTTTCCTAGCCTGAGGAACCAGAAGAATGGAGTTGCCATTCTGAGAAGAACAGAATGAAGTGGTAGAGAATACAAAGTTGAGTTTTGACCCTGAATACTGAAAGACCTACTTAAATACCAAGATGGAAATGTCAGGTGGATATCTAGGAATAGCAAGGAAGGAATGGTTTGGAGAAAAAGGGTATCCTTTTGGTTTGGAATGTGACATGTTTAGGCTTAGAAGTTAAATGAAGTAGGTTAACTGAAAATTTGTAAGAGTGGGTATGATAAAAAGGTAAGAAAATGTTCTATTCCATCTGTGAGGTCATTAGTTATAATATATACCATTACTTTTTTACTATTATTAGAAAAGAAAATGCTGCCAATTATAACAGAGATACCAATTACCAAATTGTTAAAATAGGGAGGAAACAACAGTCTTAAAGAAAGTGAAATACTATAGTCAGCATGTAATTTAGAAGGGCCTTTTAGACTGGTATGAAAGAAGGGGCAGTCTGAGGTTAGGGAGTAGGATATGGGGAAAATAAGAGAAAGGGTAAGAAGTGGTGGTCAAAGAATAGATTTTGGAATTCGAAGATTTCATTGGTACAGTTGTTTGAAGATAATTAATAGTCTAGAAGTTGTACAACAGCCATGATATTTTCCAGGTGTTAGAGGGAAGTAAAAAGTATGTTAGAAGGCCAGAGTAGTTTTCTTGAAAAATGTTTTAGCCTCTACACGCTAATTTTTCTCGTAAAATGATGATATGAAAGTCCCAGAATTTAAATGGCTTGTATGAAATCAAAGAATATATAGTGATAGAACCAAGATTAGGGGCACAGTTAAATTAAAATTTTGTTAACTAAAAAGCAGGGTAATTTTAGTTGCACAGTTGAACCTTTACTTCAAACATTCCTGCCTGAAATGTTGTACATTGTTTAATTTGAAAACATTTATTTTTCAACAGCCTCAAAGAGTTGCTGAGAGCTAAATTAATTGAATGTGGCTGGAAGGATCAATTGAAGGCACACTGTAAAGGTAATCAGTCTCATTTAGAAGATAAGCTAATCTCATTGCTCTGAACTGAATTGATTTGGGAATTGCTAAAAAAATGTATAGTCAGTATTTTAAGGTATATCCAGTAGTCAGGCATAATTTTTAAACAAATAGGAAATTTAATCTTGTAGTAATGTTTCCCTGCAAGATCTAATTTTTAAATTTTTAGGAATTTTCTTTCTGTTTTCTTTTTAAAACAAGAGAGTCATGAGCACTCAAGATTTTCTCTTACATCAAAATGTGGAATCCCATGCTTTTCAGCAACATTAGTCTTCCTAATGTTTTAAATAACAAAGTGAGCACTTGAGAGTTGCCAGACTTGTAAGAATTATAGCTCTCCTTTCAAAATAACAGTTATTTTGAAAATTTATTATATAAAAGTGCTTAGAGAAGCACTCTCTCTTTACTTAAAAAAATGTAGAAGTTAAACTTGTTAAATTGCTGGGTATTGATGATGATACCACTTGATAGATTACACACGTCACTAAATGAGCCTGTTTTCTGACTCAGTTTTTGGTGTAATGGAATTCTGGATATTTTTAATGAATCCCCATTATATTTTTTATAGAGGCTATTTATATATTAACTGTAGGAAGGCAAGTAAGTCAAAGCATTGTCTTTAAGGTCATACAGATTTTCTCTGGTGAAAGACTAGATCTGGAATTCAACTCATGTTTGGATGAGTTATTTAATTTTTAAGCCTCATTTGTCTCACCTATTAAGTGTGGGGGGGCGGGAATGCCAGCCAATTAGATTATTGTGAATAGTAAATACTGGAAGGCATCTAATAAGGATATGATAAATATTAATTATAACAGTTATAAGTTTCCAGCATTTTAAAAATATTAGACTTAACCACAATTAAAATTCATTCTGAGTGTTACAGTTAAATTAAGGCTGTTTAGCTGATACTTTAATGAATGGACTTTTATCATTTAAATCTAGAGAATACAGTAGAACCTCTGTAAGTTGAACCACCCAAGGGATTGTAACAAACTGCTCAATGGACAGAGGTAGTCAACGTAAGGAACTAGGCCTCGTGTACTGATAAGTACATATGGTGCATGTCTGGTCTGTGAAATTTAGGTCAGCCTAAGGAGATGGTCAGTGTGGGGAGGTGGTCAGCTATTATGGAGGCTCTATTATACTTAATGTGTTTCTAAGGTTGAACTAAATTTTCAAAGTGTCCTCTTTTTTTTTTTTTAAACCAGTCTACACTCTAAAAACATGATCTTAATCCTTCCTCTATGAAAATCTTTCTTACAGATAATGATTTTAAATGATATGATTTGTTTTTTGCTTTTGCATAAGAGGTAATTAAAGAAAAAGGACTAGAACACGTTACTGTTGATGACTTGGTGGCTGAAATCACTCCAAAAGGCAGAGGTAAGGAATACAGATGTGTCAAAGGAAACATCTGCCGAAGACAAGATATTCTCTCTCCCTGATTCAGATTTTCCTTCTTTATTTATAAAGAAAAGCATCCTTTCCAAAGTCATTTAGTTATTTGTAATGTCTTACGTGGGAAGAATTAGCATAGGCTTGAGTAACAAATTAAATAATAGGGGATAAATGTTTTTATACTCTAAACCAGTATACTAATAATACAAACTGATATGGTTGGTCAGGCAGATAATTTTTAAAGCATGGAATTTAATAGAAACAAATACTACCCCAAGCTAGGATTTATAAACTTAGTCAGATATGGCCTGAGTCCGTTTAAATATTTAATAATTCAAAGTTTACTCCAGCCCGTGAGTCATTGCTCAGCTTTCTCTTTCCTTATTAAAAATAAATGAAGATTTGTCTTCTTGAATGTCTCAAGAATTTGGTAGTTCCATCACTTCATGTTGAGGGTAATCCATAGTAAGACTCACAATGCAAGCACCTCCTTAGTTTTTCCCTTTAGTGCTTGTTTACAGAAGCAAAGGAACTATAAGAAATATTATGTTAAAACTTACAATGTGTAGTAAATATGAAGTCAGGAAGTACATCAGTTTTACCTCAGATGTAGCCACATTTTAATTTGATAAAGTTGGAGTCTTTTTGTAGTTGTAAGTGGAAAGGCAATTAGCCCATACATACGGTGATTTCTCACTCAGAGATAGTAAAAAGATTTGAAGTGTAAAAAGTATGTTTGAAAATTACTACTATAGTACACTAATTTTATGAGCTGCTACTGCTGGGAAGAAGCTATAGAATCCCATCGTCCTTATTAACCATCTCTTCAGGCCTATTTATAGCTGGAAAACACCTTTTTTTAAAAAGTATGTTTCAGGGAAAAGAAAAAAACGTTTGTTCATCATACAGATTTATATTTAAATTTTCACTATTTATTTTTCTGTTTTTTTCTGTGATTCTTAATTAGTTAACATTATTTAGGAAGTAGTTGTAAGGTTAGGAATTATTCTTTGCTTCCTTTAACACTTTGTACCTTGGGTATTTCAGTTTATTGTATTTCCCTTGCTAATGAATAATCAGATAGTGAAAAGAGAAATAAAAATAAACCTTTTGATTTTTTGTTTTCTTACTATTGTTAAGAGTAGACAGTTTTAAATAACACAGTAAATCTGACCTTTTTTTATGGTGCAGTTATGTGAATTTTGTATAGATGTGTAAATACATATAACTACCACTACAGTCAAGATACAGAATAAGCAATTCCCTCAATCCCAAAACTCTCCCTCAGGCTATCCTTTTATAGTTACACCTTCTGTAACTGATCATCATTATTTTGATGATCATGATTTTGACTCAGTCATAATTTTGGTTAACGATATAAATTGATTATATATTAAGTGGATTTGAATTATGTATCT